>CAUYTI010007935.1:0-44616 GCA_963575145.1 Galago senegalensis
TTATTTTTTTTATTGAATGGTAACTATGTACATTAATGCACTTCTGGGGTACAGTGTGGGGTTTTCACATGCAATCTGAAATACTTCCATCAAACTGGTCAACACAGCCTTCATGTCATACTCTTTATTGTTTTTAAAGAATAATTCACAACTCATTTATATTACATGCCTGACACATTTCAGTTTTGAATATGTATGACATTATGGATGTTTATAGGGGTGAGTTCAGGCACACTTTCTAACCTTTAGGGCTGCAGAGAATCATGGGTCAATAGCCTAGTAGTAAGAAGGATTTTTGTATTGATGGAAGTTATAAATTAGGGAGTGTCCAGCTACTCAATTACACACAGTCTAGATAGAAATGAGGTGGGAGTAGAGGAGAAGGATAGGTATATGAGATTGTTGGAGCTATAATGTAAATACGGAAAAACATGCCCAGTTGATGTAGAGTTGAAGCAAAGACAAGAATTACAAACAAAGGCTTAATTAAAGAGGATGCAAGAACAACAAGAGCCCAGATACTAATCCTGTGATATGGTAAGTTGTAGGAACATGGAATGCTGGAACTAAGTTTAAGCTGAAAAATAAATTGAGCCCAGTTCTAAGGAAAAGGAAATCTGCAGGTAGAGTGCAGCCCCATGGTATGTTGCTGTCCTCCTAACCAAGTCCAAAGGTTTTATTAGATTCATTCAGGTCTAAACCAAGGTAGAGGAAATAGTGGGATCCTTATCCAAGCAACTTTGATGCCAACTTAATTTGGGCCCATCCAAGAGGCCCATTTAAATAACAGAAGGCAACTTATAACCTCCCACAGAAATTGGAGAAGATAATTAGCATCGGGTTGGAGCTAGAGAACTGCAAAGGGATATTAACACCAAGTTTACATGAGAATAGAAAGGTAGTAATCTAAGCACCTTAGGTATAATCAGGTGTCTGTCTCTCCTATAGCCTCTTGAAAGTACTTGACATGTTTTTAGGGTCTTGCACGAGAACCTCACCTGGTTTGATTGCCAGCTGGGAAAACCACGCTGAAAATACAAGAATTTAAAACAGTCTGAAAATGCCCAGCAAAGGCTTACATTAACTCAGGCTGAGTAGTAAGACCAAGAAAATGCAGCCCCTTTTTGGCCTCTTTCTTCAGAAGGCTTTTACTGATTTGTAACAAAGGTGTATATGTAAAACATAGGGTTGGAAGAATCCCGAGTTCCCAGGAAGACTGGATAGAGAGACAGACTAGGTAAGTGGTAGGAGGTTTATAAACAGCCTATAGTGTATTTAAATAAAGGGGGATAGAGAAGCTAGTTCTATTCATGAAGGAGAAATAAATCAGGTTTCCTAATTTAATTACATATTCAAAGAATTTAATCCTTCTTATCTGTTAATTACATATTCAAAGAATTTAATTATGTCAGGCTGTCCAGCCTGTCCAAGAGCCTCCAGGTTCTTTTCATCTTCTGTGATTCTGAGGAACCTCCAGGGATTGTTCCTGTGCAGATATTACCCTAGATACCCCAGGATTGAGGCAGGGCATCCTGCTATGAAGTCAACCTATCTACCTCCCACAGACATGTGCATCCTTGTTTATAGAACAGTCAAAATTCTATTTGTCGTCTATTAGTAGGATATAGGAATTAAGAGTGAAGGATGCTTTAAAAAGCATTACATGGATGGCACCTGTGGCTCAAAGGAGTAGGGCACTGGCCCCATATGCCAAAGGTGGTGGGTTCAAACCCAGCCCTGGAACAAAACAAAAAAAAGTATTGCATTACCTTGCTATCCTCTTAGTATCTTCAAGTGTGAAAAAATTCAGTAGTAACAATAGCAATGGACTTATAATAGGAATAAGAATTGACAGATGATATTTAATGTTTAATCAAAAGGTAAAATATTCCATTTTTATTTAAGTAAGAGACTTCTAGCTGTCTTCAATTTTATGGAAATAATTACATGTACTCAGGCAATAACATCTTAGAAAATTAAAGCAAACCTATCATAGCACACATGAGCATGGTTAAAAAATAAAACAATAGGCTCGGCACCTGTGGCTCAAGAGGATAAGGCACTAGCCGTGTACACCTAAGGTGGTGGGTTTGAATTCAGCCCGAGCCCACCAAAAAAAAAAAAAAAAAAAAAAAAATCAGAAATGACGACTGCAACCAAAAAAATAACTGGGGGTTGTGGTGGGCACCTGGGGTCCCAGCTACTTGGGAGGCAGAGGCAGGAGACTCTCTAAAGCCCAAGAGTTGGAGGTTGCAGTGAGCTGTGATGCCATGGCACTCTACACAGGGGGATAGCTGGGTAGAGGTAATAAACAATATAGAGGGCTTTATAATGAATGATAATAGCTCCTTGGCCTACACCTTCTCAGGGGAAAGAATTTTGAACTGTTATCTCAAGCAGTAATATCTGAACACCCATGTTTTCACCAATAGAAATATATCCACTGTAATCAGGGAGTCTGATGAGGTAGAATTTTAAAAATACAAAATAACATACTCTTAGGCACCTCTATTGTCTGTAGGTCTTTACCACTTTGGAAAAAATTTTCTTAATTATGAGAGAATTCTGTTTAGTGGACAATCCTGATTATGCAAAGGTGAATATATTTGATTTTCTATCCAGTCTTATAGTTTAGAAAAACATATATAATGAGTATATTTGTGCTTTTTTGGTGGAGATTGCCCCTTCCAAAGTATTTTTTGTATGCAGAGCTAAGAAAAGTTATGAAGGAAAAAAATGCATAAAAAATAAGCCCCAGGTGTTCTTTGGCAATAGTGAAGGAGGGTGAGATAAAGGGCCTAAAGAGGGGAATACTAGAAATGCAACTATAAGGACATTTAGAATTTGAGTAACTAATTATAAACTTATAAAAATATTAACATATTTGTATAGCAACACATTTAAAAAGCTAGTGAAAGTGGATGATTTTATAGAAAAATAAAAATGACCAAAATCCACCAAAGTCATGGAAAATATTAATACACCATTACCTCGTGAAAGGCCAGAAAGGTAATTAAAAATACACTACTGGAGGGGAGGGATAAAATGGCCAACAGGTACCAGCCTCACACAGAAGCTCCCATCCAGAGAGAAGGATAAAGCCCAGAAAATATCCAACAAAGTTGAAGACTAGGAGCCCAGCCAAGAGAGAAGAGTGATATCTGCAGGACATCTCTGCTGAGGCAAGTTGTGACTCCTAGAAAGCAACAGGTACATAATACATCCTGAAGGAAGGGTGTCCATCCCCTGCCCCAAGAAAGTTGCATTTATCTCTTTGTTTTCCCTTTGTCTGCTCCTGTGAGTTTCGTACAGACAAGCAGTGAACTGAGGACTTATTGTCTCACCGAATGTGTGAGAGCTACAGAAAGTGGGGTCTACTCCCCTAGAGAGACTCTGCTGAGACTTCAAACACCCTCTCTCCAGGCAGAAAAATCAAACTAACGTTTCATTCCCATTTTGAATTCCCAGTCTAACCTTCCCCCCTTGCCTGTAGAGACAGTGAGAGGAGGCCCAAGAGCAGCTTCCTCAAATCCTGGCTGGGACCAAGCATCCTGTCCCAGCCCTGCAGCTGGAAAACTGCTTGAGCTGCGCATTCCCACATGGCTGCTGGCACTCTGCTACCACTGTTGGGACCCGAGTGAGGCAACCTTAGGACTGATTGACCTGTGCATTCCCAGCACCCCAGGCCTGGCAGCCTGAGAACTGTGAGAAGAAGGTCGGTTGAGAGGGAACCACATTGGTGTGGCGGTACTCCAAGGTGAAGAGCAGCAACCACAACAGCTAGAGCAATAAGGCTCACACCCCTGAGGCTTTTCTGGACAGGCATATCCTATTGCTCTGGGTGATCAGAGGAAGCCAGCATCTTCTCCAGTGGCAGCCACTGGCTGAACGGTTTTGGGAACGTCCCCAAATGCTGCAAATTCAGCATGGAGCAGAATCAGCAGAAAAAACTCTGGTAACCTGAATAACCAGAGTAGATCAACTCCCTCACGGAAAGATGGGGCAGATACAATTGAAGATCCCATCAATAAACAGATGGTTGAGATGACAAAAATCAAGTTCATTATCTGGATAGCAAATAAGATTAACAGAATGTAGGAAAGGAGGGAATTAGAATTTCAAATTATTCAAAAGCTGTCTCAAGAATTCAATGATTTCAAAGATAAAATGACCAAAGCTTTTGACACACTGAGGCAAGAATTTACAGCCCTCAAAGATCTGAAACATACGGTAGAATCCCTCAGTAACAGAATGAAGCAGGCAGAAGAAAGGATCTCTGACATTGGAGACAAAACTTTTGAACATGACAAAGCACTCAAAAAGGAAGACAAATGGCAAGCAAAAACCGATCATTCTCTCAGAGAGCTATGGGATAATTCGAATAAAACTAATATTTGCCTTATAGGAAACCTGAAGGCAACAAAGTTGATTAAAAAAACACAGAAGCTCTTCTTCATGAAATTATGAAAGATAACTTTCCAGACATGCCAAAAGATTCTGAAATTCAGATAGCAGACAGTTTCAGAACCCCAGAACAACTAAACCCAAACAAGACATCCCCCAGGCACATCATAATTAACTTCACTAAAGTTAATATGAAATAGAAAATTCTGAAAGCAGCTAGAAATAAGAAAACTATAACCTACAAGGGAAATAATATTAGAATGACTGTATATCTCTCCACTGAAACCTTTCAGGCTAGAGCACGGTGGTCATCGCGTTTTTTTTTTTTCAGTGCAATAATGTACACAGTTGTCATTTAATAAAATAGAAAAGAAACTTAAAATAAATTTACAAATTACTGAGGTTACATGGTCATTGACTTTCAATCTCCTAAAAAAAATAACTTTCAACCCAGGATCCTTTATCCAGCTAAATTGAGTTTCATTTATGATGGATAAATTAAATACATTAATGACATTCACACATTCACATGATTAGGAAATTTGCCATAACTAAACAAGCTGTCAAGGATATTCTCAGACCTATCTTCCACAATGAAAAGTGATATCCTCCAACACATAAATCAACTCACACAGAAAATTTTGATCAAATTCTAACCTCTACAGGGGCAAAGGGATTAAAGATGTCTACTGGACTTTCGAACAACTCGATACCCAATATTATACCAGGCTTATCAATATTCTCAATGTGAATGGCTTAAATTGCCCTCTAAAGAGGCACAGGCTGGCTGACTGGATACAAATACTCAGGCCAGATATCTGTTGCATACATGAATCCCATCTTACCTTAAAGGACAAATATAGACTCAGGGTGAAGGGATGATCATCTATATTCCTGGCAAATGGAAAGCAGAAAAAAGCAGGCGTTGCAATTTTATTTGCAGATACAATAGGCTTTAAACCAACAAAAGTAAGCAAGGTAAAGGATGGTCACTTTGTATTTGTTAAGGGTAATACTCAATACAATGAGATTTCAATCATCAATATTTATGCACCCAACCAGAATGCACTGCAATTTATAAGAGATACTCTAAGAGATATGAAGCAACTTGATCTCTCCCAGCTCTATTACAGTCAGAGATTTTAATGCTCCTTTGGCAGTGTTGGATAGATCCTCCAACACAAAGCTTAGCAAAGAAAATTTAGACTTAAACTTAATCATTCAGCATTTGGATTTAATGGACATCTACAGAACATTTCATCCTAACAAAACTGAATACACATTTTTCTAATTGGCCCACAGAACATACTCCAAAATCGACCACATTTTAGGTCACAAGTCTAACCTTAGCAAATTTAAAAGAATAGAAATTATTCCTTGCATATTCTCCAACTATCATGGAATAAAAGTTGAACTCAGTAATAACAGGAATCTGCAGACTCATACAAAAATGTGGAAGCTAAATAACCTCATGTTGAGTGATAGGTAGGTCAGTGATGAGATCAAGAAGGAAGTTACCACGTTTTTGGAACAAAACGAAAATGAAGATGCGAGTTATCAGAACCTCTGGGACAATGCAAAGGCAGTCCTAAGAGGGAAATTTATAGCACTGCAAGCCTTCCTCAAGAAAATGGAAGAAGAGGAAGTTAACAACTTAATGGGACATCTCAAGCAACTGGAAAAGGAAGAGAATTCCAATCCCAAATTGAGCAGAAGAAAAGAACCAAAATTAGAGCAGAATTAAATGCAATTGAAAACAAAAGAAGTATACAAAAGATCAATAAATCAAAAAGTCGGTTTTTTGAAATGGTCAATAAGATAGATAAAACTTTGGCGAACCTACCAAGAGAAAAAGAGTAAAATCACCAATTTCATCATCAGAAATGGTAAAGACAAAATAAAAATAGATCCTTCAGCAATTCAAAAAATCCTTAATGAATATTACAAGAAACTTTATTCACAGAAATATGAAAATCTGAAGTAAAACGACTAATATTTGGAAGCATGCCACCTTCCAAGACTTAGCCAGAATGAAGTGAAAATGTTGAAAAGGCTTATATCAAGTTCTGAAATAGCATCAACTATACAATATTTCCCTAAAAAGAAATGCCAGGACCAGATGGCTTCCTGTCAGAACTCTACCAAACTTTTAAAGAAGTACCTATACTATTTAACCTTTTCCAAAATATAGAAAAAGACAGAATACTACCCAATCCATTCTATGAAGCAAACATAACCATGATCCCCAAACCAGGAAAGACTTAACAAAGAAATAAAATTATAGACAAATATCAGTAATGAATATTGATGCCAAAATATTCAACAAGATCCTAACAAACAGAATCCAGCAACACATCAAACAAATTATACACTGTGACCAAGTAGATTGTATCCCAGGATCTCAAAGCTGGTTCAACATACATAAATCTATAATCGTAATTCATCACATAAAAAGATTAAAAAGCCAAGACCATATGATTCTCTCAATTGATGCAGAAAAAGCTTTTGATAATATCCAGCATCGCTTCATAATCAGAACACTTAAGAAAATTTATATAGAAGGGATATTTCTTAAATTGATAGAGGCCATCTACAGCAAACCCACAGCCAATATCGTATTGAATGGAGTTAAATTGAAATGATTTCCACTCAGATCAGGAACCAGGCAAGGTTACCCATTATCTCCATTGCTCTTTAACATTGTAATGGAAGTTTTAGCCATTGCAATCAGGGAAGAAAAAGAGATCAAGGGTATCCATATAGGGTTGGAAGAGATGAAACTTTCACTTTTTGCAGATGATATGATTGTATATCTGGAAGATACCAGGGATTGGACTACAAAACTTTTAGAAGTGAACAAGGAGTACAGCAGCGTCTCAGGTTACAAAATCAACACTCATAAATTGGTACCCTTTATTTATACCAACAGCAGCCAAGCTGAAAAAAACAGTCAAAGACTCTATTATTCTCACAGTAGTGCCAATGAAGATGAAATATTTGGGAGTTTACCTAACAAAGGACGTGAAATAACTCTATAAAGAGAACTACAAAACTCTAAGAAAAGAAATAGCTGAAAATGTTAATAAATGGAAAAACATACCATGCTCATGACTAGGAAAAATTAACATTGTTAAAATGCCCATACTACCAAAACAATATATAATTTTAATGCAATACCTATCAACATTCCATTGCCATACTTTAAAGATCTTGAAAACATACTACTTCGTTTCATATGGAATCAGAAAAAAACTCAAATAGCCAAGACATTACTAAGAAATAAAAACAAAGCAGAAGTAATCATGCTACCAGACTTCAGACTATACTATAAATCCATAGTGGGCAAAACAATATAGTATTTACACAAAAACAGAGAGGTAGATGTATGGAACAGAATAGAGTTCCAAGAGATGAACCCAGCTACTTTCTGTTGTATGATCTTTGACAAACCAATTAAAAACATTGAGTGGGAAAAAGATTCCCTACTTAACACCTGGTCCAGGGAGAACTGGCTGGTGACCTGCAGAAGGCTGAAACTGGATTCACACCTTTCATCACTAACTAACATTTACTCTCACTGGATGAAAGATTTAAACTTAAGACATGAAACTATAAAAATACTAGAAGAAAGTGTAAGGAAAACACTTGAAGAAATCAGCTTGGGTGAAAATTTTATGAAGAGGACCTCCCCAGCCAATTGAAGCAACATCAAAAATACACTACTGGGACTTTATCAAATTAAAAAGCTTCTGCATAGCCAAAAACACAGTAAGTAAAGTAAGCAGACAGCCCTCAGAATGGGAGAAGATATTTCCTTGTTTGTCTCTGACAAAGGTTTAGTAACCTGAATCCACAGAGAACTCAAATGTTTTAGCAAGAAGAGAACAAGTGATCCCATCTCAGCATGGGCAAGTGACTTGAAGAGAAACTTCTCTGAAGAAGACAGGTGCACGGCCTAAAGATATATGAAAAAAATGCTCTGCATCCTTAATCATCAGAGAAATTCAAATCAAAACTACTTTGAGATATCATCTAACACCAGTAAGATTAGCCCATATTACAAAATCCCAAAATCAGAGATGCTGGCGTGGTTGTGGAGAAAAGGGAATACTTCTACACTGCTGGTGGGATTGCAAACTAATACATTCCTTTTGGAAAGACATATGGGGAACACTTAGAGAACTAAAAATAGACCTGCCATTTGATCCTATAATTCCTCTATTAGGTATATATCCAGAAGTCCAAAAAACACACTACAATAAAGATATTTGTATCGGAATGTTCATTGCAGCCCAATTCATAATTGCTAGGTCATGGAAGAAGCCCAAGTGCCCATCAACCCATGAATGGATCAATAAATAGTGGTATATGTATACCATGGAATAATATGCAGCCATTAAGAAAGATTCAGACCTTACCTTCTTCATGTTTACATGGATGGAGCTGGAAAATATTCTTCTTATCAAAGTATCTCAAGAATGGAAGAAAAAATATCTGAAGTACTCAGTCCTACTATGAAACTAATTTCTAGCTTTCATAGGAAAGCTGTAACCCAATTTTAGCCCAGGAATCTTGGGAGAGGGGAGCTGAGGGGAGGAAATAGAGGAGAGTGGGTGGAGGGACGGTGATTGGTGGGATCATGCCTATGGTTCATTCTATAAGGGTAAATGTGAATCTCTCTAGATTTAGAATTAAATGTCCTAACACAATAACTAAGAAAAAGACAGGAAGGCTATGTTAAACAGTTGGATGAAAGTATTTCAAATTGTATATAGAAACAGTATACTGTACCCCATGATAGTAAAAAAAAAAAATACACTATTTAAAAATAGTGATCAATGTCAACAATATGGCAGAATAATGTTGTCCAGAACATCAATTTGAACAACTATCCATCCTCAAAACGCCTTAGTAAGAGCTAAGAAATTCAGGTGAGAGATATAGCACATGGGTGTATAGCACATGGGTGTATCATAGAAATAAGAAAAGATTCATTCAGAGGGTAGGCTGAAATCCAGGAAACACAGTAGGAGGTCAGGTATCCATGTGAGGCAAGAAGAAGAAAGTGAGCACTGAACTTTCTCTCAGACTCTGAAACCAGTCCAGCCACAGTACATCTAAGAGCCAGGAGGTTCTCCACAGATTCAGACTCCAGGCCAGTACCTGTGGTCTGATCTTCCATGGAGCCTCCATGTTAGGCTAGATCTTACAGATCCAGTCTCCAAAATGGGGCACTGAACTCAGTCTCTAGGTTACCCTACCACTGAGCTGAACTCAGAGACCCCAGGCTCCATATCACTCTAAGTCCTAAACCAGTACCAGCAGCCTCAGGCTCTGGACTGCCACCACTTCTAGGATTATCCCAATGTCCCCAGTTCTAGACTTTCCCCATGACAGCTACAGGTTTCAGGCCCACTCTAGTATGAGGCCAGCACAACAGCCCTAGTTATCAGGTGGATACGTACAGACCCAGCTTCCATGCTGACACCCGAAGATATAGAATCCAGGCCTATCCAGCACCAAGAAAACTCCGTAGTACCAGGCTTCAGGTCTTCCCCAGATCTAGATAGGCATGGTTGACCTCAAATACCAGGTGGGCTTTCATGGACACAGGCTCTAGGTCTTCTCAGTTCCAAGCTAACACCCAGGGCTACATGACCCATTCTGGTTCTGATGGCCCTAGGCCCCAGCAGGATCTAGGCCTGTTATAGCAGACCCAAGTATCAGGCCTTTATTAGTAAACCTCAATGCTTTAATGTCCTTCATGGACTCAGCCTTCAGGATGCCCCTGTGTACGTACCTAGGTCCAAGACTGGCTTTTGAGGCCTTGTGTACCAGGCTAGTTCTCATGAAATTAACCTCTAGGCTAGCACCTAATTATGTATCAAATAAACTAATACCAGTAGGCATAGGATTCAGCCTAGTCCCCAGGTCCTCAGACTTCATACAGCTTAAGTGGCTCCAGGTACCAGGATATTACCCATTAGTTTAGGCTGCAGAACAGCTCCTATGCACCCAAGCCCAACACCAACTCTATCACTAGAAAGGCTCCAGGCTCTAGTTCAGTACTTAAGGCTCCAGACTATACTTACAGACCAAGGGTCCAGGACAGTCTATATTGACCCAGGACCCAGATTTTACTCCTGAAGGTCAGACTCTAGACCCACCACAGAGCCAGGCCAGTGCCCATGGACTAAGGTGCTTGTTCTGTCCAGCTGTTTCAGGTACTAGGCAGATTACAATGCCTGGACAGCCTTTATAGACTCACATTCAATGCCTAATTCAGTTCCAGGTCAGCACTTGTGGACTCAGACTTCGGGATAGCTCCTGAAGATAAGACTCTAGATATACCATTGTGGACTCAGTATCCAGTGTTATCCCTAAAGAAGCAATCAAGGGGTTCACCCTGGTGGATCCATGCTTTAGGCATGAAGGCCTGCCTACCTGCTGACACAAGCACAATGCCAGCATATCTAAGGACTTAAGCAGCAGGTCTACCATCAGTCTATCTACCTAAAATCTATGAATAGGCTGATTGGTAAAGAGCTTTTCTAGAAAAGGTCAATATGCAAATGAGACTAAGTTGCTATTTTTCTTAATGCACAGACATCAACAATAAGAAATATCAAAAACCAAGGGAACATAACAACAAAAGAACAACAATCTCCCAGTAGCTGATCCTAGAGAAATGATAGGCAAGAATAAAGAAATGGGTATATAACAATGGACTGACAAATAATTAAAAATAAGTGGTATTGGGAAACTAAGTGAATATCAAGAAACTATAGAGAGATAATTCAATTATATCAGGAAATCAATAAATAAAGTAAAAAACTTAGCAGTTTTAACTTATAAGTTAAAACTTTTAACTTATAAAAAAAGAAACTCAGACAAATTTTAGAGTTGGAAACTAGCATGAATAAAATAAACAATGTAATAGAAATCATCATCAAAAGAACTGATTGAGCATAAGAAAGAATATTGAACATGAAGACAGGTTATTTAAAAATATGGAGTCAGGGAAGAAAAAAAAAGAATAGAAAAGAATTACTATAGATGGGGTATCTATAAATAGTAACAAAAGAACAATTGTTTACAGTATTGGAATCTTTCAAAAAGTAATATATAAAAGTATAGAAAGCTTACATTAAAAATAATATGGTCTTTGTTTTTTATTTTGTTTATGTGACGGATTGTATTTATAAATTTTCAGATATATTTTCAGATTATATACTGAACCAACTTTGAGACCCTGGGATAAAACCCACTTGGTCCTGTTATATAATTTGTTTGATGTGTTGCTGGATTCTGTTTGCTAGGACTGTATTGAATATTTTTGCATCAATATTAATTAAAGATATTGGTCTATAATTTGATTTTCTTGTTGGGTCTTTTCCTGGCTTAGGGATCGGGGTAATATTTGCTTCATAGAACGTGTAGGGAAGTATTCCTTCTTTTTCTATGCTTTGGAAAATAATGTAGGTGATATAGGTAATAATATAGGAAAATAATATAGGTACTACTTCCTCTTTAAAGGTTTGGTAGAATTCTGATGTGAAGCCATCTGGTCCCAAACTCTTCTTTTTTTGTGAGATTTTGTATAGTTGATGCTATTTCAGTACTTGATATAGGTCTGTTCAACGTTTTCAATTCTTTATTGCTAATTCTAGGAAGGTGGCATGCTTCCAAGTACTGGTCAATTTCTTTTGGATTTTCATATTTCTGAGAATAGAGTTTTTTTGTAGTATTCATTAAGGATTCTCTGGATTTCTGAGGTGTCTTTTGTTATTTTGCCTTTGTCATTTCTGGTCCTGGGCTTTTCTTTTTAGGGAAATTTCATATAGTTGATGGTATTTGAGAACTTGATATAGGCATATTAAACATTTCCACTTCTTTCTGGCTAAGTCTAGGAAGGTAGTGTGCTTTCAAGTATTTGTCTTTTTCCTTCAGGTTTTTTGTATTTCTGAGAATAGAGTTTCTTGCAATATTCATTAAGGATTTTTTGAATTTCTGAAGTCTGTTGTTATTTTGTATTTGTCATTTCTCATTAATGAAATTAGAGGTTTTACTCTTTTATTCCTGGTTAGAGTAGCCAAAGATTTATCTGTTTTATTGACCTTTTCAAAAAAACAACTTTTTGATTTATTGATCTGTTGTATAATCTTTTTAATTTAATTTAATTCTGCTCTAATTTTGGTCATTTCTTTTCTTCTGCTGGGTTTGAGATTGGAATGATCTTTCTTTTCCAGTTTCTTGAGTTGTCCCATTAAGTTGTTGACTTTCCGTTCTCTTGAGGAAGGCTTGCAACACTATAAATTTTCCTCTTTAGACTGCCTTTGACTTTCCATTGTTGACTTTCCATTCTCTTGAGGAAGTCTTGCAACGCTATAAATTTTCCTCTTTGGAATGCCTTTGTGGTATCCCAGAGGTTCTGGTAATTCGTGTATTCATTATCATTTTGTTCCAAAAATTTGGTAATTCCTTAATCTTTTCTATAACCCAACTATTGTTCAGCATAAGGTGATTTAGTTTCAATGTTTTTGTATGAGTATGCAGATTCCTGTTGTAACTGAGTTCAACTTTTATTCCATGATGGTCCAATAAGATGCAAGGAATAATTTCTATTCTTTTAAATGTGCTAAGGTTAAACTTGTGACCTAAGATGTGATCAATTTTGGAAGATGTTCCATGGTCTGATGAGAAGAATGTGTATTCAGTTTTGTTAGAATGAAATGTTGTGTAGATGTCTGTTACATCCAATTGTTGAATGGTTAAGTTTAAGTCTAAAATTTCTTTGCTTAGTTTCTTATTGGAGGATCTATCCAACACTGCCAAAGGGGTGTTAAAATACCTGACTATTATGGTGCTGGAAGATATCAAATTGTTCATGTCTGTTAGGGTCTCCTTTATAAATTGAGGAGCATTCTGGTTGAGCGCTTAAATGTTAATAATTGAAATCTCATCATGTTGAATGTTTCCATAAAAAAATATAAAGTTATCATCCTTGTCTTTTCTTACTTTTGTTATTTAAAGCCTTATGTATCTGCAAATAAAATTGTAACACCTGCTATTTTCTGATTTCCATTTGCCTGGATTACAAATGTTCATCTCTTTACCCTGAGTCTATATTTATCCTTTAAGGTAAGATGAGATTCTTGTATCAAACAGATATCTGGCCTGAGATTCTCTCAATAGATGAAGAAAAGCTTTTGACAATGTCCTGCATTCTTTCATGATCAGAACATTTAAGAAAAAAGGCCTAGAAGGAACTTTTCATAAACTGATAGAAGACATCTACAGCAAACCCACAGACAATCTCTTATTGAATGGAGTAAAACTGAAAAAAATTCCACTTAAATGAGGATCCAGGCAAGGTTATCCATTGTCTATACTGCTTTTTAACATTGTAATGGAAGTCTTTGCCATTACAATCATGAAAGAGAAGGTGATAAAGGGTATCCAAATAGGGCCAGAGGACAAAAAATTCATTCTTCACAGATGATATGATTTTATACCTGGAAAACCCCAGGGAATCAACAACAAAACTCTTAGAAGTGATCAAGTAATATAATAGCATCTCAGGATACAAAATCAACACTCACAAATCAGCTTTTATATACACCAATAATAGTCAAGCTGAAAAAATAATCAAGGACTCTATTCTATTCACAGTAGTGCCAAAGAAGATGAAATATTTGGGAATTTACCTAACAAAGGAATTGAAAGATCTCTATAAAGAGAACTATGAAACTCTAAGAAAAGAAATAGCTGAAGATGTTAACAAATGGAAAAACATACCATGCTCATGGCTGGGAAGAATCAACATTGTTAAAATGTCCACACTATCCAAAGCAACATACAATTTTAATGCAATCCCTATTAAAACACCACTGTCATACTTTAATGATCTGGAGAAAATAGCACTTCATTTTATATGGAAACAGAAAAAAACTCAAATAGCCAAGACACTACTCAGAAATAAAAACAAATCAGGAGGAATCATGCTACCAGACTTCAAAAACTATACTATAAAACTATAGTGATGAAAGCAGCATCATACTGGCACAAAAATAGGGAGATAGATGTATGGAACAGAATAGAGAAGCAAAAGATGAGTCCAGACACTTATCATCATTTGATCTATGACATGCCCATCCACAATATAAATTGAGGGAAAGATTCCTTATTTACCAAATGGTGAAGGGAGAATTTGGCAGACTGATACTGGACCCACACCTTTCACCATTAACAAAAATGGACTCTCACTTGATAAAAGATTGAGACTTAAGACATGAAACTGTAAAGATTCTTGGAGAGTGCAGGGGAAACACCTGAAGAAATTGGCCTAAGAGAATACTTTGTGAGGAGGATCCCCAGCAATTGAAGCAACACCAAAAATTCATTATGGGGATCTGATCAAACTAAAAATCTTGTGCACTGCCAAGAACACAGTAAGTAAAGCAAGGATACAGCCCTCAGAATTGGAGGTTTGCAGGTTATGCTTCTGACAAAGGTTTGATAGCCAGAATCCACAGATAACTCAAACTTATTAATAAGAAAAGAACAAGTGATCCCATTTCATTGTGAGCAAGAGACTTGAACAAAAGCTTCTCTGAAGAAGATAGGTGCATAGCCAACAGACACATGAAAAAAATTATCATCATCCTTAAACATCAGAGAAATGTGAATCAAAACAGATATGAGATATCATCTAACTGCAGTAAGAGTAGCCCATATAACAAAATACCCAAACTATAGATGTTGGCATGGATGTGGAGAAAAGGGAACACTTCTGCACTGCTGGTGGGAATGCAAGCTAATAAGTTCCTTTTGGAAAGAAGTTTGGAGAATACTCAGGGATCTCAAAGTAGAGCCGCTGTTTGATACTGTAATTCCTCTACTAGGTATATATCCAAAAGACCAAAAATCACTTCATAAATGATATTTGCACCAAACTGTTCTTTGCAGCTCAAGTCATAATAGCCAGGTCATGGAAGAAGCCAAAGTTCCCATCAACCCATGAATGGATTTACAAATGGTGATATATATATATATATATATATATATATATATATATATATATATATCAATCTTAAAAATGATGGAGACTTTATCTCTTTTATGTTTACATGGATGGAGCTGGAATGTATCCTACTTATCCTACTTATCCTAATAAATTAGCTTGAGAATAAAAAAGAAATGTATCCAAATATAC
Organism: Galago senegalensis; assembly: GCA_963575145.1. Lineage (NCBI taxonomy): Eukaryota > Metazoa > Chordata > Mammalia > Primates > Galagidae > Galago > Galago senegalensis. Next base: position 15,620 of record CAUYTI010007935.1, read on the forward strand.
TCTGTACTATTATGAAACCAATTTACTGACTTGGTGCCTGTAGCTCAAGTGGCTAGGGCACCAGCCACGTAGACAGGAGCTGTGGGTTTGAATCCAGCCTGGGTCTGCCAAACAACAATGACAATTACAACCAAAAAATAGCTGGGCATTACTGCAGGCACCTGTAGCTCCAGCTACGTGGGAGGCTGAGGCGAGAGAATTGCTTAAGCCCAAGAGTTGGAGGTTTCTGTGAGCTATGATGCCATGGCATGCTACCCAGGGTGACAGCCTGAAAAAAAAGAAAACAATTTACAATCACTCACACTTTCATATGGAAATACATCACAACAATAGCCCAGGATGAAAGAGGGAGGAGAATGGGGATAAGAGGGGAAGGGAAAAGGTATATGGATGGAGGGTGAATAGTGGCACTACACGTATGCTGCATATTGCAAACGTACATGTAAGATCTATTAAGTATAGAGTATAAATGTCTTAACACAATAATTAAGTAGATGAGGTGAGGGATATATTAACTAGTGTGATGTAAGCATTCCAAATTGTATATGAAATTAACACATTGTACCCCATAAATGCATTAATGTATACATGATCAATGTGTTCATGATTTAATAAAAAATAATGATAGCAGAAAGTTCCAAATTTGTAGAAAAAAAATCCAGGTAGAAAAAAGTTAAATATCTCCATCAGAATCATTCCAAAAAAGAATTACCCAAGACAAATAATAAAACTAACAAATTAGAGAGAGGATCTTAAGAGAAAAATGAAAAAAGATGAAAATAACATGTAAGGGAGTTCTGATAAGTCTACAAGTAAATTTCTCAGCAGAGATGATACAGTCAAGAATGACATATCTATTCAAAGTGCTGGGGGAAAAAAAAAACTTTCCTGAATAAGAATACTATATTCATCAAATCCACCCTTCAGAATTGAAAGAGAGATAAAGATTTTCCCAGAAAAGTAAAAGCTGGGGTAGTTCATCACTGATTGACATGTCTTTCAATAAATGTTGAATGGAAGTCTCACTAGTTAGTAACACAAACATCTGAAAGTATAAAACTCATTGGTAAAAATAGACACAGAAAATTGAAATATTCTAATAAGGTACATAGCAATGTGTAAAACACTCATATCCTTAGTGAAAACACAAAAACATTAAAATAGTAACAGCCATATTTTTTAAGGAATATGTAATATAAAAAGTTTTGAATTGTGACATCAAAAATTAAAAATTTGGAAGGGTAACAGAGCACAATGAAAATATGAAGTTTGTTTATGTAATAAAAGTTGTTACATACTTGAAATAGTCTGTTTTATATGTAAGTTGTCTTGTGAAAGTCTCTTGGTAACTCAAAGCAAAAACTTATAGGACACACTCAAAAGATAAAAAGTAAGAAATTAAGCATACCATTAAAAAATCACTTAGTCACAAAGAAAGAAAGAAATTTTAAGTAAAAAATGTCCAAACAACAGAACACATTAGAAAATGGCGGTAGTGGGCGGTGCCTGTGGCTCTGTGAGTATGGCCCTGGTCCCATATACTGAGGGTGGTGGCTTAGAACCCAGCCCCGGCAAAACTGCAACAAAAAAATAGCCAGGTGTTGTGGTGGGTGCCTATAGTCCCAGCTACTCTGTAGGCTGAGGCAAGAAATTGCCTAAGCCCAAGAGCTGGAGGTTCCTCTGAGCTGTGATGCCACAGCACTCTACTGAGTGTAACCAAGTGAGACTCTGTCACTACCAAAAAAAAAAAAAAAGGAAAAAAAGAAAAAAGAAGGAAAAAATGGCAGTAGTAACTCTTTACCTAGAAATAATTATCACAAATGCAAATGGATTAAATTATCCAATTCAAAGATAGAGTGCCTGGGTAAGAAAATTAACCTAACTATATGCTCCCTGCTAGAAGCTTATTTCATTTTTAAACACATACTTTGAATATGACTGAAGGATTAAAAAAAAGACATATTCTATGGCAGCAACTGTAGCTCAAAGGAGTAGGGTGCTGGCCCCCTATACCGGAGGTGGTGGGTTTAAACCCAACCCCAGCCAAAAAAAAAAAATGGCAAAAAAAAGACATATTCCAGTGGAAACAAAATGAGAGGAGAGGTAGCTATATTTACATCAGACAAAGTATATTTTAAACTGAAAATTGTAATATGAGACAATGAAGAACATTGTATAATGATAAAAGTGTTAATTCATCAAGGGAATATAACAATTATAAATATATGTACACCCAAATTTGTATTACCTAAATATATGAGGCAAACAATAGGTTAAATATGAGTCATAAACAGTAATAAAACAGTAGTAAGGGACCTAAATACTCCCACTTTAAGCAATGAGAAGATCATCCAGAGATAAAATTAATATGAAAACATTAAATTTAAATTGCACTTTACACTAAATAGGCTTAACAAATGTGTACAGAATGTTCCATCCAACTGCAACATAGCATTCTTCTAAAATGCGCAGAGAACAGTGACAGGGTATAGTTCATGTTATGCATGTCTGAACAAATTCAAAAATACTTAAATCATATCAATTATATTTTTTCTAATACTATGGTATGAAACTAGAAATAAATAACAGGAGTAATTTCTTTTTTTATTTTTTTTCAGACTGTCTCACTTTGTTGCCCTCCATTGAGTGCTGTAAAATCATAGCTCACAGCAACCTCAAACTCTCGGGGCTCAAGTAATTCTCTTGTTTCAGCCTCCCAAGTACCTGGGACTATAGGCACCCACCACAACACCTGGCTATTTTTAGAGATGGGATCTCCCTCTTGCTCCAGGTGGACTTGAACTTATTAGCTCAGGCAATCCACCTGCCTCGGCCTTCCAGAGTGCTGGGATTATAGGCATGAGCCGCTGTGCCCAGCAAACAGGAAGAGTTTCATAAAATTTAAAAACACATGAAAATAAACAACATACTCCTTAATGAATAATGGGTCAATAAAGTAATTAAAAGAAATAGCTGGGTGTTGTGGCAGGTGCCTGTGGTCTCAGCTAATTAGGAGACTGAGGCAGGAGAATTGCTTAAGTCCAGGTGTTTGAGATTGCAGTGAACTGTGACACCACAGCACTCTACTGAGGGCAACATAATGAGTCTCTGTCTTGAAAAAAAAAAAAGAAAGAAATTAAAAGGGAAATTTCCAAATTTCTTGAGACAAAGGCAAATGAAAACACAACATGCCAAAAATTATGAAATACATCAAAAGCAATTCTCAAAGGAAGCAAAAGTTTATATCAAAAATAAGGAAGATTTTCCAAACAACTTAAAGTTACACATCAATAAACTACAGTAAAATAAGAACAACTTTAGAACAAAATTAGTACAAGGAAGAAAATAATAAAAATCAGAACAAAATTAAGTGAAATATAAACTAGAAAAACAATGAGAGTCAAGTTAAACCAACTTGGTTTTACTAAATGATAAACAAAACTGACATTTAGGAAGACTAAGAAAACTAGAAGACTCAAATAGATAAAATCTAAAATGAAAGATGAGAAATTACAGCTGATACCACAGGAATAAAAGAAACCATGAGAGACTGTTACAGCTATTTGTCTCCAAAGTGGATATCCTAGAAGATATTAATAGTTCCATATACACACAATTTACCAAGAGTGAATAATAAAGAAACAGAAAATCTGAATATACCACTAATGATTTTGGAGAGTTAATCAGTAACAAAATGTCTCCCATCCAAAGCAAGACAAACACTTGATGGCTTCTCTGCTCAATTATACCAAGCATTTAAAGAACTTATACCAATACTTTGCAAACTCTTTCAAATAAATTGAAGAATAGAGAAACTTATTTTAGGAGACCTACCTACATCACCCTGATGACAAATACAGACAAGGTCATTACAAGAAAAAAAAAATTATAGGCCAGTGTTCTGAGCAGCATACATGCAAAATTTTCAAACAATAGAAGGAAATTGAGTTCAGCAGCACATTGAAAGGATAATTCACCATAATAATGTATTTCTCCCTCCCTCCCACTGGGATCCAATGATGTTTGAACATATACAAATCTATAAGTAAGATACATTATACAAGATTATGAAGGACAAAAATCAAATGATAGTTCATGACATGAAGAAAAATTATTTTACAAAAAATCCTATTAATATAAAAATTCTTAACAAATTACATATATAAGGAATGCACCTCAACACAATACAGGCTACATTATTAAGCTAAATTCATAGGTAATATAATATGAAAATTTGAAAGCTTTTCCTCTAAGATCAGGAAAATGACAAGGATGACACCTATGGTCATTTCTATTTCTCAGAGTAATAGAAATCCTAGCCAGCGAAGGTAGGGACAAGAGGAAAAGATAGCTTTCAAACTGGAAAGAAAGAAGTTAAATTGTTTGTAGATAACATGAACTCTAAAGAATAAGTAATAATTTTGTTGGAACTAATGAATAAATTTAGTAAAGTTGGAGGGTATAAAATCAACATGCACAAATCATTAGCATTTCTAAATACAACAATTAAAAATTTTAAATACCATTTACAATAAATACAGATACTTAAGAATAAATTTAACTTTGGAAATGAAAATTTGTACCCTGAAAACTGTATGTCCATTATGAAAGAAATTAATAAATAAATGGAAATGCATCTTGTACTCACACAATCAAAAAGATTAAAATATTTTAAATGTCCATACTACCTAAAATGATAAAATTCAGTGCAGTTGGTATCAAAATTCCAATGACATTTTTGCATAAATAGGAAAAAAAATTCCTAAAATTCATATGGAGCTACAGGACTGAATAGTCAAAGCAATCTAGTAAAAAGAACAAAACGGGATGCATCAAACTCATTGACTTTATAATATACTACAAAACGACATCAATAAAAACTGAATTGTACACGATGGTAAAAAAAAGAAAAACAGACACATAGAGAAATGGAATAGAATAGAGAGCCCACAAAAAATCCAATGAATTCTTCAATTGATTTTTGGAAAAGGTGCCAAGAACACATCACAGTACATTTCTGGAAAAAGGCACCAAGAACACATCACAATGAAAGAACAGTTTCTTCAATAAATAATATTGAGACAAACCAAAAAATAAAGTCAGCTCTATATCTAACAGTATACACACAAAACTAAAGATAAATGTGAAAAAAATAACCTGACAGTATTGGCTTGGGAACAGTTTTTTGAAGAAAACCCCTTGGCATTTGAAGCAACACCAAAAGTAAATAAATGGGACAATATCAAGGTAAAAGGCTTCTGCACAACTAAGGGTATAACAATTAAAGCAAACAGACAACCTTCAGAATGGAAGAAGATATTTGCATGTTATAAATCTGAGAAAGGGCTGATAACTAGAATCTGCAGAAAACTCAAACTAGTCAACACAAAAGAACAAACAATCCCATTATTAGTGGGCAAGGAACATGAACAGAATATTTAAAGACAGACAAATGGCCAACAAATACATGAAAATCACCCCTAATCATCACAGACATTCAAATGAAATGACCCTGAGATATCACATAACATCAGTGCAATTAGCCCACATCATAAAGACCTAATGGCACAGATGCTAGCACAGATGTGGAGAGAAGGGAACACCTTTACATTGCTGGTGGGATTGCAAACTAATACAGCCTATATGGATAGAACTATGCAAAATCTTCAAAGAGTTAAAAGTAAACCTTTTATTTGACTCCACAATCCCATTACTAGCTATCACCTAGAAGAAAAAAATTCATTTTCCCATAAGAACCTTTGTACTTGGATGCTTACTGAAGTTTAAGTTTCAATAGCCAATATGCGAAATCAATCCAAGTGCCCATTAACTCATGAATAGATTAATAAACTGTGGTATATGTATACCATGGAATACTATTTAGCAATAAAAAGATGGGAAATTTACATCTTTTATATTAACATGAATGTAGCTGAAGAACATTCTTATTAGTAATATATCACAAGAATGGAAAAGCAAGCATCCAATTACTGAATACCAATATGAAATCAATAGATAAACAACTATGAGAGAAAAACACAATCAAATTCAAGTGGGGGAGGGAAGGTGAGGTAAATGGCACAGGGAATGATGGGGATTGGGAAGCTCTCACTGAGTGTGCATACTGTAAGGATAAACAGGACAATCCCAGGTGAAGGGCTCAGGTACAACTTGAACTTTACCTAAGAAACAATGTAACCTAATCATGTAAACCCTCATATTAATCTGAAATTTAAAAAAGACTTAAATTTAAGATCTGAAACTTTAAGACTGCTAGAATAAAGTATTGAGGGAAATCTTCATGATTTTGGTCTGGGAAATAATTTTTTGAATATGAAACTCAAAGCGCAAGAGACAGAATAATAAATGGGCAAATGAGATTATTAGTAAACTAAACAGTTTCTGTGGAGCCAAGAGGACAATATACAGAATGAAAGTGCAACATAAGGAATTAGAGAAAATATGTAGAAATCTTACATTTGATAAGAGTTTAATATTCACAATATATACAGAACTCATTTCCATACTAAGAAGATAAAAACAATTAATAAATGGCAAAAAAAAATCAGAGTAGACATTTCTCAAAAGAAGACATATAAATGATAAATAGATTTTTAAAATGTCTCAAAATTACTATTCCCTAGAGAAATATAAATTAAAACCACAGTGATCTATCTTCTCACACCTGTTAGAATGCCTTATATCAAAAAGAAGAAAAATAACAAGTGTTAGTGATCATGTGGAGAAAAGAGAATCTTTGTACACTGTGGGATCCCATAGAACTAGAGAGTAGAATGATTGTTACCAGAGGCCAGGTGTGTGGTGGAGAGGTGCTGGCCAAAGAATATAAAATTTCAGTTAGATTTAAGGAATAAGTTCAAAGTGATTTATTGTACAACACAATCACTATAGTTAATGTACTGGTTTGGACAATTATGTTCATGATCTCAGGCTGGAAAAAATGCTAGATACCTCAGTGCTAAATATCACTATAGTCACCAAGTGGCCAAAGGTAGGGATTCTAAGGTGATGGTAGTGATATTCTAATAGGGAAGTGTGTAGCACTTTTTTTTTTTTTTTTTTAGAGTCAGAGTCTCACTTTATTGCCCTTGGTAGAGTCCCGCAGCATTACAGCTCACAGAAACCTCCAACTCCTGGGCTTAGCCAATTCTCTTATCTCAGCCTCCCAAGTAGCTGGGACTACAGTACAGACACCCGCCACAATGCCCAGTTGCTTTTTTGTTGCAGTTTGGCTAGGGAAGGGTTTGAACCCACCACCCTCCATATATGGGGTTGGCGTCCTACTCACTGAGCCACAGGCACCGTCTGCATGTAGCACTTTTTCTAGGATGAGTTAGAAAACTTAATTACCTTACCTTATACTCTATAAAATTGCTAAGAGAGTATATTTTAATTGGTAGAACCATTATGGAAAGCAATATAGAGCTTCCTCAAGATATTAAAATACAAATACTCTGTCAAGCAATCCCACTACTAGGTATATATACAAAGTTAATAAAAAATTAATAGTATGTCTAATAGATAATTGCACTCCCATGTTTACTGAAGCATTATTCACAGTGGAGAAGATATGGGATTAAATTGAGTGGTTATGAATAAATGAATGGATAAAGAAAACGTGGTACATGTACATAATGGAATATTATTAAGCATTACATAAGAAGAAAATCCTGTCAATTATGAGAAGCAGAGGAACTTGGAGGACATTTTGCTTAAGGAAGTAAGCCAGTCATAGAAAGACCAATGCCACACAATGTCACTCATATGTGAAATCTAAAAAGATGACCTCATATAACTATAGAGTAGAATAATTATTACCAGAGTCAAGTGGAGGAGTCGAGAAATGTTGGCCAAAGAATGAAAAAATTTAGTTAGATTGGAGGAATAAGCTCTAAGAAGTCTATTGTGCATCATTGTGGTTATAATTAATGTATTCTTGAAAATTGTTAAGAGAGTGTATTTTAAGTGTTTCTTAAAAATAATAAGTCTATGAGGGAGTAGATACATTAATTATCTTGGGTTAGGCATTCCATATATGCAGATGTTTTACTACATGTTTTACATGTAAATGTATCCAATTTTTGTGAATTATAATATAAAAAATTAAAAATTAGTAAATAGTAAATAAGTAGATCAGGACCAGATAATTTTGCAGCTAAATTCTAGCCAATCTTTAAAAATAAGATAATTTGGTTGGCACCTGTGGCTCAAGGAATAGGGCACTGGCCCCATATACTGGAAGTGGCAGGTTTAAACCTGGTCCCAGCCAAAAAAAAAAATAATAATAATAATAATAATAAATAAATAAAAAGAAGACAATTTTAGTGATAATTTTTTTCAGGTAATAGAAACAGATGGAAATCACCCAAATTAATTTTATTAAGTCTTCATAAATTTAATATAAAACCAGTACAGAAAATAAAATATAGTACTGACATAGGAATAAATAAATCAAATAACCCCAGATATATCCCATTGTATCTAGAATTTTATATGTAATAAAAAAATTATTTTCATTCATTGGAGAAAATGGCTTTTTAAATAAATGGTGCTGAAAAATTGTCTATTCAACTAGATGAAATAAAAATGATATGTAATTCATTTAATATAACAATGAATTTCACATGTATTAAACATTTAAATTTGAAATATAAGCAAATACATCTAAGAAAATCTGGGAGAACAAATCTATCTAAGAGTAAAAAAGCCTTTTGTAACCGGGAAAGGAAACCCAGAACATAAAAAGAGCAATATTCGACTATATAAAAGTTTTAAATTTTCATGGCAACAGTTACTACTAAGTAAATAGACCAAAAAAATTAAAAAAAAATTCAATAAGAGGTGGACAGAAAAATGGTAGATTAGAGGCAGCCATACAACATGTCACTCCCAGAAAATAAGTCAAAATTTGGGGTATCTGCCTATATATGGTTCACTCATCTCTGAAGCAGCATTACAAAATCAGTGTGGAAAAAGAAGTTCTTGTGTTGATACATATAACATGACCACATAACCCAAGGGGAAAAACAGGAGCCCAGAGTGCAAAAGTGCCATGCTTGCCCTGGCAAGGCAGTGCCAACTGATATGCAAGATGGTTTCCACCACCCCCACAAACCTCTAACTTGCTCAGACAGGATTCTGCCAGAAACCTGTGTGAAGACATTGCACTAGACAACAGGTTCTGTGGAGATTGGACAGCAGCTAAAGCCATCTTCAATGCTCAGCTGCATCATGTCATGTCTACACTAGGAAGGGGAATGAGTGGACTGATTTGTTGGCCTCCCTGAGCCAAACCCTGAAAGTTGAAGGCAGGCACTTCACCCAGAGTACAACGGGACCTGGGCATGGGAAGTGACTGATGTGAAACTAGCTCTGATATGGGAGGCTTCAGGTGACTGCTTCAGTGGTTCCTAGGTGAGGTATTAAGAGATATACACATTGAATATATGACCTGGCATCCACAGGACCTTTTTGCTTGAGAAGCAAACTTGGCTTGAATCCACCCTCCAGGCACCAGCAACCACTTGCCTGCTTGGCTCTGATTCTGCCCTCTAGTTTGGATCCACTGACCATCCACACAGCCCAGCTTCTGGCTCAGAGCCCTTGCTCAGGGGCTTTGAACATGGTTACACTCTAGTCCTGATTCAGAAGCCAGGGCACAGCAAGCCCCAACCTGAAAGTCCCTGAGTAGAAATTTCTGTGGGCCCTGAGTGCAATGTGGAGAGTTCTGTCATCCCTCAGCCACCAGAGTTAACTTCTTTCAACCCAATTTCACATTTTCAGTGTGCTTGTGCCTGAAGAACAGTTTTCTTCCTACTTGACTAAGACTCTTCCCGCTGGCCCTGATGGCTTCCTGCCTATTAGGCCCTAAAACACTCTTAATTTCAGAACCACTGGACATCAACATGTCCCCACTTCTGGCTCCACCCTACTCATAGCTCAGAGGCTTTCATGCTAGGGAGCAGCAGGCTCTAACCAGAGAGGCCTGGAAAATCACTTCAGTGTGCCCTGGCTGGGGCATGGAGGACTGCAACTGCTGGATGCCTGACGTGACATTTTTTGGACCCTGTTGTTTGTAAAGAAGCATTCTGCTTACTTGTCCTGACTCTGCCTTACAGACCTCAATTGCCCCTTGCTGGGCAGCACCTGTGGCTCAGTGAGTAGGGCGCCAGGCCCATATACCAAGGGTGGTGGATTCAAACCCAACCCTGGATGAACTGCAACAAAAAAATAGCCGGGTGTTGTGGTGAGCACCTATAGTCTCAGATACTCCAGAGGCTGAAGCAAGAGAATCACCTAAGCCCAGGAGTTGGAGGTTGCTGTGAGCATTGTAATGCCATGGCACTCTACCAAGGGTGATAAAGTGAGACTCTGTTTCAAAACAAACAAACAAACAAAAAACCCAATTGCCCCTTGCTTTCTTGGCCCTGACCTGACCCTCCAGCTCTGATTGGCCAGCCATATCCATCTGCAAATCCCTGCTTATAGCTGTGAGGTCCTCTTAAGAACTTCTTGTCACTCCCCCATAGTCTCAGCAATGAGGCACTCATGCTAGAACCTGAGGCTCTGCTCCTGTGCCTCCAGAACACTTGTCAGACCCAGGACACCATCCTAAGTCTCCAATATTACACTTAGATCCCAAGACCTCATGACAGAACCTCCACTACCAAAGCAGTGCAGGTAGAGATGTCCCAAAGTACAGTGCTCCACTAGAGAGCCTCTCCAACCACAATGCATCAGCACACTATGACCGGCTTTAAGAAAATACCTACAATTCAGGAACCCACAATAACTTCACCAAGATGCTACTACTTTGGTGAGACCCTGGATAAAGCATTTCCCACAACACCAGCCTCAGTGAAGAGAGTCTTATCCAGTTTTCAACTTGAATATCTTACAACTATTGGGTGAGTTCTCAGAAAGGATCAAGAGTTCTGCAAATCTAGAATTTAAAGAAAGATGAGAAGAAAACAATAAAAGAAGCCTGGCAACAGGAAAAATAAAAGCAGATCAACACTTCCACATTATCACAATGGAGCCTTAGCAATGAACTCAAAATGCAAGGAAATTGTTGAAACGACAGAAATGGAATTCAGAATATGAATGCAATTGAAGAAAAAGTCAAAAATTAAAAAAACAGAAATCCCCAAATATTTCACAATATTAATTAAAAAATCAACCAAGAGCTTGACAAAATAAGGAAGGCTATAATAAAATGTAAAGAAATGAGTTATTCATGGATTTTCAAAATGCATCAGAAAGTTTTAGCAATAAATTAAACCAAGAAGAAATAATATCGGACAAAGATGACAAGGCTCTCTAGCTAATGCAATCTTTTCAATAGGCTAAGAAGAGAACACAGGGCAGAGCAATCACTTAGAGAGATATGAACTTATGCAAAGTGAACAAACATGAATTATACATATCCATGAGGAAGAAGAAGAAGAAAATGCTATAAGCCTGGAAAATACATTTGAAGAGATTATTACAGAAAACTTTCCCAGTATTCTCTGGGCTCCAGTCATCCAGATACAAGATGATCATCAAACTCTGGGACAATTCATAGAAAATAGGATAGTTCCTAGCACATTTTATTCAATATGGCCAAAGTCAAAGTGGAAAAGAAAATTCTATCATCAGCTAGACATAGCAACAACAGACCTATGGGACTATGGAAAATATTATCAGAATAATAATAGCAGACTTCTCAGCAAAAAACCTAACAAGCCAGAAGGAATTATGCTGCCATCTTAAATCTTCATACAAATAAAATAATTACCAACATAGAATTCTGCATCCCACAAAACTAAGTTTCACATTTGATGAAATAATTGTCTTTTCCAGACAAGCAAACTCTGAGGGAATTAACCAATTTTAGACTTGCCCTGCAAGAAACACTCAGATCTGCACTATACATGGATTAGAACAGTAGAAATCTACCAGTGTAAAATCCCTTATGAGCTTAAAGGTCGGAGTCCAGTCATTACAATAGCAGAAGAGGTAAAAAATTTGGGACAGAGCACAATGGCAGACTAGAGACATCTTCTTACCAGCCACTTGTGAGACAGGGGTAAGTGGACTCCATCCAACTTTGGCTGAGGGAACCTACCCAGACACATAACTCTGGGGGAGATATATCTATCTCTCTCTCTCTCTCTCTCTCTCTCTCTCTCTATATATATATATATATATATATATATATATATATATACAACCACAATGCATCAGCACACTATGACCTGCTTTAAGAAAATACCTACAATTCAGGAACCCACAATAACTTCACCAAGATGCTACAGTTACTACTTTGGTGAGACCCTGGATAAAGCATTTCCCAGAACACCAGCCTCAGTGAAGAGAGTCTTATCCAGCTTTCAACTTGAATATCTTACAACTATTGGGCAATTTCCCAGAAAGAACTGAGACTAGACTAGATGCTAGACTAGACTTACTAGACTGAGCTGCTTGTTGGAGCTGTTGCCTTGGAAGGGATTGAGTGAGCCAGTGAGTTTGATCAGCATGCAGTGGCCGAAATTTGAGTGTTAAGAGGGGTGAAACTTCCAACACCTTGACTACAGGCAGAACATGGTCTTTGTGAGAAGGATGAATGAAGGGAATGATCCACAGAGTCCTACTGCACGGCTAGCTCTGGTTCACCTGATGAGTACAGGCAACCATCCTTGTGGTGAGCTGAAGGGCTCCTACACCCTAAGGAAGGCACTTTGCTGTCAGGGGGCACTATTTGATGTGCCTCCTAAGAAAGCTGGTGGAGCTTCAGGACCCAAATCCCCTGAAGACTGAATGTGGACAAAGTAACCAGGCTCAGATTGAGGGCAAATAACCCAGGAAGACAGGACTGAAACTGCTCTGTAACCAGAGGCCTCTATCTCATACAGCAAAACCAGTGTGTGTGTCCTCTGTTTCCTAAAATCAGAGCACTGCTTGGTGACTATGCAACATATTGCAATGTGTAAGCGTATTTGTGTGTGTATGTACATATATATATATATATACACACATATACACACACACACACGTACATTTTTGTCACTTTTTCCTCTTTTTTTCTCAATTTTTGTCTTAGTTTTTTTTTCTTTTTTGTTGTTTTTGTATGGTTAGGTTGTATATTTTTTATTTCTTCATTTTTACTTCAAAAACAAAGGCATCTCCATTTTGGTCATGGTTTTTCAGACCCTTTTATTCTTTTTTATTTCTCTCCCTTTTTATCTCTTTTGGTAGAGATTTTTCTCCTTTTCTAATATTTCCAATACAAATTTCTCATACAATAACTGAGATATCCCTTTTTTTCTTTCATCTTATATAATTATATTTTTATTTTTTTATCTATTTTTATTATTATTATTCCTTTTCTCTGAGGGCGGGGGGCACATTATTTGTGTGGCTGGAGGCTTATGGCACGGGTCAGGCACAAGGAGGCCATGAGCTCACAGGAAAGGATTCTAGCATGTTCTTCTAACTTTGGTATATGGAAAGATGATACTGGAAGGTTTTCATTGTGACATACAGCTGATTTTCTTTTTCTGTATTTGGTGGAGGTAAGGTATTGCTTTTGCCCAGGGTGGTAAGGAGTTGCTGACCTTCAGGGACCTAATTAGCATGGACTTCCAAATTTCAAGGATCGTGGGTGTGGGTCAATGACACCATTGTGTCCTTCTTCTCCCCTTTTATTTCTTTTCTTTCACCATATTCATTTTTTTCTCCTTATTTATCTGTATTTTTTTTTTGTTTCTCCTTTCTACATCTTTACTCTTCCCTTCCTTTTGGCCTTATGTCAAAAGACCATTTCAACACCTACATTCAGAGACAAGGTAATTTAAATCAAAGGAAGTAGTGAGAGGAAAAAACAGTGGAAGGACATAAACAAGAATAAAACACACCTCAAGAGGAACCATCAGAAAAATTCTGGCAGCATGAAAAACCAGAACAGAGCAACACCCCCAAAGGATCATGAGGCAGCTACCACAAAGTATTAAACCTGTAAAGAAATAATATAAATGACAAAAAGTGCATTTAAAATATTCATGGCAAAACAATAAATGGAATTGACAAGAAAGTGGAAAGTAATTTAAAGGAAATCCAAAAAGAGAAGCAAAAGATGGATGAAAGGTATGAAGAATAGAAAACATATAGTGGAGCTTAAGGAATTGAAGGAGTCATTCAGGGAACGTAAAGATACAGTAGAAAGTATCAATAAAATATTAGACAATGGAAAAGAAAGAATTTCAGAGTTAGAGGATACAGCTCTTGAGCTACTCCAGGCAGTTACAGAGGCAGAAAACAACAGAGGGAAAGCATAACAGTCACTCGGAGAATTATGGGACTTCACAAAGCATTCAAACATACAAATTATAGGTATCCCTGAGGGGAAGAAGAATTTCCTGAAAGAATGGAAGCCCTACTGGTGGATATCATAAATGAAAATTTCCCAAGCATCATTGAAGATTTAAAAACACTCATTTTAGAGGGATATCAAACCCCAAGTAGTCTCAACAAAAAGAGAGCATCTCCAAGACATATTGTAATTAACCTGTCCAAAGTAAAGGTCAAAAAGAATATTCTGCAAGCAGGCAATAATAAGTACTAATTGACTTAAGAGGCAGATCCATCAGTGTGACAGTAGATTTTTACAGCTGAAATTTTCCAAGCCAGAAGAGAATGATCATCTAACTTTAAACTTTATAAACAAAATAATTGTCATCCCAGAATTCTGTATCCTGCTAAACTAAGCTGCAAAATTGATGGAGAAATAAAATATTTTGCTGATATGAGTACACTAAAAAAATTTAAAACAACAAGATCAGCTCTACAGGAAATACTTAGATCTATTCTCTATACTGAACAGCACAATGGACCACCATCATAATAAACACCCCAAAACTAAAGGACCCGACCTATGCATCTTATATTCACAGTGGCTTAAAGGATAAAGCTTAGCAAGACTTTCACAAAATAAGATGCATAGAATTCCACCACCCTTATCAATTCTTTTTTTTTTATTATATCATTGCTGTGTAGATTAATGCAGTCATGGGGTACAATGTGCTTATTTTATATACAATTTGAAATATTTTCATTAAACTGGTTAACATAGCCTTCATGGCATTTTCTTAGATATTGTGTCAAGACATTTGTATTCTACATTTAGTAAGTTTCACATGTACCCTTGTAATTCTTTCAATAAATGTTAATGGCTTGAATTCCCCACTGAATACGCACAGGCTGTCTGATCAAATAAAAAAGCACAAGCCTTCTCTTGTTACCAGGAAACACACCTAACCTTGAAGGACAAAAGAAGACTCAGGGTGAAGGGTTGGAAAATAATATTTTAGGCAAGTGGAAATTTGAAGAAATAAGGAGTCAGAATCTTATTTTCAGATACAAGTTGATTTAAAGGAACTAAAGTTAAGAAACACAAAGATGGTCACTTCATATTAGTCAAGGGAACACTACAACAAGAGGACATTTCATTTCTAAATATTTATGTAGCCAACTTAAATGCTCCTAGATTTATTAAACAGCTGTGTAGTAGTTTGAACAATATACATTCTATAACACCATAATCTCTGGGAACTTTAATATACCCTCTGACATAACTGGACAGATCTTCTAAACAGAAACTAAACAAAGATACAATGAACTTAAATGTGACTCTAGAATAAATGGGCTTAAAATACATACAGAATATTCCATCCCAAAGAATATACATTCTCATCAGCTCATGGAACATATTTCAAAATAGACCATATCCTAAGACAAATACCAAACCTCAACAAAATTAAAAGAATTGAAATTATACATTGTATCTTCTCAGACCAAAATACAACAAAGATGGAACTCAACTTCAAGTGCAGGAAAAACTCTTGAAACACCTGGGAAAAGATTTTATGAATACCCCATTTTCAATTGCAGCAACACAAAACATAAATGAATGGGGGAATTATCAAGCTGAAAAGTTCCTGCACAGCTAAGGGCACAATAACTAAAGCAAACAAACAGCTTTCTGAATGGGAGGAATTATTTGCTTTTTATGTATCTGACAAAGGACTAATCTGCAGAAAACTCAAACTAATCAACAAGAAACATTCATATGACTCCATTAATCCTTAGACAACAGACATGAACATAACTTACGCCTAAGAAGAGAGACGAATGGTCAACAAACACATAAAAAATCCTCACTGTCCCTAATCATTAGAGAAGTGCAAATCAGAACCACATTGAGATATCATTTAACAACAGTGAGAGTAGGTCACATCACAAAGTCTCAAATAGGTAGATACTAGTGTGGGTGTGGAGAGTAGGGGACAATTATACACTGTTGGTGCAACTGCAAACTTAAAGCTCTTTGGAAAAGAAGTATGGAAAATCCTCAAAGAGCTAAACATAGACCTTCCATCTGTATCCATAATCCTTTTACTAAGTATATACCTAGAATAAAAAGAAATTATTTTAGTATAAGGAAAATTGCATTAGAATGTTTACTATTGCGTTGGGGTTTCACAAGAGACAGACAGTGTCACCACAGGTTCAGTCTCATATCTGGAATTATTATAGTGAAAGAGAGAGACTACTTCTCTAGTGGAAGTAGCAAAACTTTATTGTTCAAGACCACCTTTTATAGTTGGATGGTCACATACACATTATTAATTAACAAGCAAAGCATTCATACTACTTTCTAAAGTTAGTTCAACCTTCAAAAAGACACAAAGTTTGAAACCTTGAGACAGCTGCAAAAGGGAGTTTTTCAAAAGACTTGAGACTACCAAGAAGGGAGTAAAACCTTGAAGTTACACTATACACTCATTGTATTATAGAAAGCAGATCTATGGCTTCTATCTCTGGCAATCTGGAGGCCTACATAGTTTTCTGATAAGAGTTCACTTATCAACCCCTAGGCTGTGTCTCTCCAGAAAGGTTTTTAATCCCTTCTTTGCAGGCTTAACAGCCACATGGCCAGAGTCACTGGAGATGGGTTTTTATGCCCTAATCGCCAGGCCATGTTCCATGCTGACCAGGGATACCGGGTCATCAACAGAGTTTTCTTCCATAGAAGTCTGTCCACCTGCCTCTGGAGCTTAAAGGGAGCACATAGTTTGTGAAGGAGCACACAGCTGTGGGGTTTTACCCCACAGTTTACCATGGCTCTATTCTCAATCACCAAGATGTTGAAACAACCCAAGTGCCCATCAGCTCATGAGTAGATAAATCATGATATATTTGTACTGTAAAATACTATTCATCCATAAAGAAGGATGGAAACTATACTTATTTTTTATTCACCTGGATGGATTTGGATAACATCCTCCTGAGAAAATTGTCACAAGAATGAAAAATAAAGCATCCTGTGTATTCAATAACAATATGAAATTAGTTGATGAACAACCACATGTCCATATGTTAAATACAATTAAATTCAAATAGAGGGGGGAAGAGAAGGAAGGAGGAGAGAGAGGAGAGGAAGGAGGTTTCTTGGTAAACTCTCACCTACCTTGTGCAATGTAGGGGTGAAGTGCTCAACTACAACTTGGACTTTAACAAATGCAAACAATGTAACCTAATCTTTTCTACCTATATATTATTCTGAAGTTAAAAAAGATTTACTAAAAATAACAACAACAACAACAAAGATTTACCTATTGAGTTTATACTACATGACATGTTCTCTGCTATGTGGGCCAGAAGTTGTGTAGACTGAAAACATTAGAAGGTGGAACCACTACCTTTGCAAAGTAGTTTTACTCTAGGGAATGAATCTACAAAGCTACAATGTTTATTTAGTGGTAACATAAATACAGGTAAGAAATTAAAACACTGAAAGAGTAGAAGTTGCCACATTGTTTCATTTTTTCAGTCCTTAGACTTTGTTTTCTCAACACTTAAATAAGTGACGAATGTTTCTTGGAGCCTGGTATGTCATTGGCTGACTATCTGGCAAAAGCTGTTATTGGAGAGATATATGCAAAAATATTGTCTTGTTAGAAATAGCTTAACATTTCTTCAGAGAAATATACCAAGATTTCTCTAATTTCTGGGAAGCATTCTCAAATGTATTAAGGAAAATTTTAAAAAGTGAGAATTAAAGTTCAATTTATGACCAGGTATGGTAGTTCATGCCTAATCTCAGCACTTGGGAGGCTGAGGCAAGTGGATTGTCTGAGCTCACAGACATTGTCTGAGCACACTCTGCCTGAGAACCCACCTCTAAAAATAGATGGGTGTTGTAGTGGGCACCTATAGTCCCAGGTACATGGGAGGCTGAGGTAAGAGAATTGCTTGGGCCCAAGAGGCTGAGATTGCTGTGAGCTATGACACCATGGCCCTTTACCAAGGGTGAAAAAATGAGACCCTGTCTCAAAACAAACAAAAAAAATGTCCAATGGCATGGTTACCAAAACCAATATGAGTCATGAAGTTATAGCACTAAGAAGCATTAGACACTAGAGAACAAACACAGTTAATTCCAGTAGGGATGGAGAAGGGAAGTAGGGAAGGGGCTCAGTAAGCTCCCAATTGATGGGTATAGTGTGGTTGTATATGGCACACATCCTGAGTGAAGGTCTTAAGTATAACTGGGAATTTTCCTCAGAAATGGAAGCAACATAACCTTTTTGTATGTGCCCTCATACTAATCTGAAAGAAAACAGAAGCATTAAAACAGGAAGGGACTTTGCAGATTAGTTAGATCCTTCCCCTGCTTTTTTGCATATAGGGAAAGTGAATTTGAAAAAGAGAAAAGGTTGGACTAAGCAAGTTTATCAAGATAAGGAAAGAACTAGAACTCTCAATTTTCAATATATTTCATGAAAGTTTTTTTTTTTAATTGAGTTTCTTGTGCTGGAAGGGAAATATGTTTATGGAATGGCCAATTAGAGGTTGCTTTCATCAGAAGCTATTGTCCAGTAGAGGAAAAGTTGGATTAAGGGAACTCAGAGAAGTCAAAATTGAGGAATGGAGTATGAGGAGAAGAAATCAAGGTGCATATCATTCCCATTGAGATAAACTGTGCGGGTGAGAATGAGAGACCCAGATAACAGAGATCAGGTACTGAGCAACTAGACTGAAGGTGCCTGGTGCCAAGAGAATGATAGACCCCTACTTCAACTGGATGGCCTGTGGCCACTGGCTTTCCACAAGTAAGCAGGGACCAAATGACCTCTCACTTCCCATAGGAGAAAGCTGTGAGGTCTAGGTTTTCCTACACTTGGAAATTTCTATCACTGAGTCCCCCTCCTGTCTGGCATAAAAGTGAACAAATTTTCTCTCTGCAGTCATGAGCCCACAGCCCACTCTTCTCCCTCTCTGGTTGCCTGAAAAACTACCCTCCTCCACACAGGTCAGAGTGTTTGGTGAGTTCTCTGAGAAGGCTATATATTGTGTGAGCTATTGAGCTGAGCAACCCCTTGCTAGGAGAGGAAACAATGGTGCCACAGTTATAACTTTGTTGTAGGGAGGAGTGTTCTCTCTTAGCTGTCATTCCTACTAGAGGACACCTTTCCCAAACCCTCTGGAAAGCCACTGTTTAGTGTTTGTGCCCAGTGCCCCTTGACATCCATGGGCTTCCCTTCTTGCAACTTGGAAAAAGAAAGGCCTAGCCTTAAACAAATGACACTGGGATGGTCCAGGATCTAGACACAGTTCTCAGCCATGGGTGAAAGTTGCTTTTTGTCTAGTCTGCAGACAGGATTTCAGGAGAAAGGGGAGGGGCTGAAGCCTTTCTGAAATTGTGTGGGTATTGCTCACACTGTCTGAGTGAATTCAATCAGAACTCTCAGAACTGTCCACGGATTTTTGTTCTCTGGCCAATTCTGGCTGTGGGTGCAAGTTCATGGCCTATTTGAGTTTGTTTTTGAAGGAAGGTGTTGGCACAACAAGGGTTGGCAACAGTAGCTCTGTCTGCAGATTCCCCTGCTCCAAATGTTTCTGGCATAAGGGAAACTATAGCTGGTCGAATCTTTGCACAGCAGAGACTCCAGTGAAATAAATACTGCAGCTCCTTTGAAATAGATGGAAGACAGGCTGACACCAGGACAGAATCAGGTTGCTTTCAGACAGCTCACTGCATCCCTGAAAGAGAGCTTCACTGGGCTGTAGGGGAAGGGCCACAAACACAAGCTCCAGCTTATTGGCAAAGAGGTGGTTTTCTAAAGTTCATAGGATCTTCAGATCCTGTCTCACCCTATCAGTTTTAGTTGCCAATAGGTCTGTCCTTTACTTCCAAAGGGTCCCTAATTGGATAATCTCTCAAAAACTATTCAGGAAAAATCTAATATTCCAACAAAAAAACTATAATTAATATTTAAAAAAAAGCTGAAGACACTTATAGGGAGGGACCAGCAAAAGAATTTTGGCAACATGACCAATCAGAGAAGATGAAATTCCCCAACAGATTACAAGGGAGATATAGTAGAAAATACTATCAACAGATAAATTGGTGAAACATCAGAAATAGAATTCAGAATATGGATGGCAAATAATATGATTGGAATTGAGGAGAAGATGGAAATAGAAATCAAAAAATTAGTCCAAAAGTTGTCTCAAGAACTGAGTGAATTTAAAGACAAAGTCATTACGAATAACGGACATAATAAGGAAAGATATGGCAGAGATTCAGAAATTGAAAGACACAGGAAGTTAGAGCAAAATGGCACCCAGAGACAACTCCTTTGCAGCTGTGCATGGTGAAATTAAGTAGAAAAAACTCCAGTCACCTATGTCTGGTCAGACCTTCCCAGAAACATCATGTCAGGAGCAAAGGGAGGCAGCAGGAGGATCCAGGCGCTGAAAAGGAGGTCAGGAGCAATGGAGAGTCACACAGATGGTGAGTGCTTGTGTGCTGGCAGAGGTGGTTAGTTTCATGGTTTTCACACAGAGAGTGCCTGCCCTTTAGGTTTTTGTTTTGTTTTGTTTTGTTTTTTGGACCTGGGCACTTGTGGAGTTTCTTTAGGAGAATTTGGATGAGTAATCAAGTGATCTTGAACAGGGCTAAGAGGACAGGATTGAGACACCTTGGGGAATTAAGCTTTCATTGATTTGCATGGGCTGGGTACAGTCGAGATGTGAGAGATCTTCCTTGCAGTATCAGCCCACAAGGTCCTAGTGTGAGGCTGGTTCTGGTGCACCTGCTAAGTTGGGCAGCCGCCTGTGGGGAGGGAGAGTGAGACATGCTTGACCAACACATGCTTTTCTGGGAGAGCTGCTACATGGCCAAGGAACATGGTTTGGAAAGGTTGAATCATGTCTATTAAGCAGGATGATAAGAACTGCAGGCTACCAACCCTGCAGTGATTGAGGGCAAAGAAAGTAGAAAACGGGACCTGGTCTCTTTGTCAAGATAGAAACTTCCCGCCCCCATCTTATATAGCTGTATAAGTGTTGTGATTAGCATCTTATACTACAGAATGGCACATGTTGTCCAGGGTATCTATCTTCTTTCTATCTATCTATCTATCTATCTATCTATCTATCTATCTATCTATCTATAGATGGATATGTTCATTTGTTTTGTTTTTGTTTACTTTAATAAAATTATTTTTCAGTATTTTACCCTAGATTGTCTTTTTCTTTCTTTCCTTTTCACAATTATTTTTCATTGTTTCCTTCTTCAATAGCAAGGGCTCTATTTTTGCTAGATTTTCTGCTCTTCTTATTCTTTTTTTCCTTGAATTTTAGTCCTCAAGATTTTTTGTTTGCTTTGGGTTGTTTAATAGTATTTTAATTTTTCCATTTTTACTTATTTTAATAACAAGGGCTATATTTTTGCTATGGTATTTTTACTCATTTTATTTTTTTGTTCCTTTCCATTTCTCTCTTTTGGTCTCTCTTTTTTTAAAGATCTTTCTACATAAAGTTCTCAAATAACAACTAAGATATACCCCAGTTTTTTATATCTTATATAATTTTTATTTTCAATTATCTTTATATTTTATTATTATCATTATTATTGTTATTATTATTTAATTTTTCTGATATGTTTTATTTTTTGTTAATCAGTATTCCATTTATGGGACAGAGTCTCACTCTGAAGCATGGGCTGGGGAGCCTCAACATTAGCCTGGCTCAAGGAGACATTGATTGCCTAATATGGGGGTCCCTCTAGCTTTGCCCTTTGGAAGCGAGCTAGTGATTAGTCCCTACTGTGATAAACTTCTGTTTGGGGGTTTTGTTTTTCCTTTTCTATTTGGTGCAGGTGGGATGTTGTTCCTGCTCAGGCTGATTAGAAGGTCATGACCTCAAGGGGCCCCCTCAATACAGCCCCCCAGAGGCTGGAAATTGTGCGTGTGGATCAAAGTACCTTGCTGAACACAACTATTACTCCTGTCTCTCTCTTCCTGTTTTTCTCTTCTTTTTGTCAACCTGTCCCTTTGACCACCATTTCCTTTTGCTTTCTGCTTTTTCTGTATTTTCTCCCTCTGTGTTCTGCAGTCTTGTATTCCACTTGTTATTATATGAAAAAAGCACTTCAACACCTAAGGACAGAGAAAAAATAACTTAAAGATGAGAAGGAAGTGAAAAGAAATAGTAGATTAAGGAGGTAAATAAAAAGAAAGCATGCATGAGGAAGAACCAACAGAAAAATCCTGGCAACATGAAAAGTCAGAACATAGCAACCACCCAAAAAGATCATGAGTGAACGACTTCCAAGGATTCCATCTATTAAGAAATGTTAGAAATGACAGAAAGTGGACTTAAAATATGGATGACAAGAAAAATGAAGGAAATTGCTGAGATAGTGGAAAATAACGAAAGGATATCCAAAAAGACAACTAAATAAGGGATGAAAGACATGAAGAATACACAAAGGATATAGTATGTACAGTTAGAGAAATGAAGCAGTCAATCAGGGAACTTAAATATGCAATATAAGGTATCAATAACAGATTAGATCATGAGGATAAGGCTTATGAGCTAACACAGGCAGTTAGAGACAGAAAAAGAAGAGAGAGAAACAGAATGTTCATTGAGAGAGTTATGAGATTTCATGAAGCATTCAAACATATGGAGTATAGGTATCTCAGAAGGAGAAGAATAATTCTCCAGAGGAATGGAAGCCCTACTAGAGGATATCATAAATGAAAATTTCCCAAATATCAACAAAGATTCTGACACACTATCAGAGGGATAGCAAACCCTAGGTCTTAACAACTAAAACAGTTTCTCCAAGACACATTGTCATGAAGCTGTCCAAAGTCAAGGGCAAAGAAAAAATTCCTTAATCAGCCAGGAGTAAACAAAAAATGCCATACAGAGGCAGATCCATCAGTGTAGCAGTGGACTTCTCAAATGAAAACTTTCAAACTAGGTGAGAATGGTCTTCTACCTTTAACATTCTTAACAATGACAACAAAAAATTCATACCAGAATTTTATACCTTGCTAAGCTAAGCTTCAAAATGGATAGAGAAATCAAATATTTTACTGGTATTCAAACATTGAGGAAGTTTTCCACAAAAAGCCCATCTCTACAGGAAATATTCAGACCTGTTCTCCACACTGACAATCACAATGGATCACCAGCAAACTAAACACCCAGAAATTGAAGGACAAAACACATCTTCCATAATGATGCAAAAGGTAAAATTAACAATGGACTTTCACAAATAAGATAAATAGAACTTCATCACATTTATAAATTCTCTTAATGAATATTAATGGCCTAAAGTCTCCCATTATAGAGGCACAGAAGGGCTGATTGGAAAAAAACACAAGCCATCCATAGGCTGTCTACAGGAAACACACCTAGCCCTGAAGGACTAAGCAAGATTCAGGGAGAAGGAAGGGAAAACAGTATTTCAGGAAAATGGAAATCAGATAAAATAAATGTCACAATCTTATTTTTAGATACAAGTGGATTTAGAACAGCTAAGTCAAAAAAGACAAAGATGGACATTTCATATTGGTCAAGGCAACAATACATCAGGACGGCATTTCAGTTCTAAATATTTATGTATCCAATAAAAATGCCCCCAGATTTATGAAACAGAATTTCATTGATCTGAGCAATATGGTATCCTATAACACCACAATACCTGGGGACTTTAACACTCCTCTAACAGAGCTTCAGATATCCTCTAAACAGAAACTAAAGAAATATACAAGGGAATTAAATATGACCCTACAATAACTTTGATCAATAAACATATACAGAACATGCCATTCCAAAGGTAAGGAATGTTTGTTCTTCTCAACAGTGCAAGGAACATTCTGTAAAATAGGTCACATCCTAGGATGAAAACCAAACCTTAACAGAATAAAAAGAATTGAAATTTTATCTTGTATCTACTCAGGCCAAAAGGCAATAATGTGGAATTCAACTCCAACAAAAAAAATTTATATCCACACAAAGGCACTGAAATTTAACAACTTTATGCTGAACGACAGTTAGAGTCAGGAAGAGATTAGGAAGGAAAACATTTGCTTCCTCATACATGAAAACAACATAGACACAAGCTACTAGACACTACCAAAGCAGTCCTAAGAGAGAAAATTATTGCATTAGATGCTTACATCCAAAAAATAGGAGGAAAGTACATGAGCAATTTAATGATTCATCTGAAAAGATGGAAAAGGAAGAGCAATCCAATCTGAAACCTAGCATCAGAAAAGAAATGGCCAAAATTAAATCAGAAATAAATGAAATTGAAAACAAAAGAATCATTCAGAAAATTAATGAAACAAAAGTTGTTTCTTTGAAACAACAAATAAAATTAATAAACCAATGGCCAGATTAACTCGAAAAAGAAAAGTAAAATATTTAATAACCTCAACCAGAAGTGAAAAGGGGAAAATAACCACTGATATTACAGAGATACAAGAGACTATTTCTAACTACTATGAAAAACTCTATGCCCAGAAATTTGATAATGGGGAAGAAATGGACCAATATCTGGAATCACAACATCTCCCTAGGACAAAATACACCTTGCTCACACATACTACTCAAACCAATTAAGTTCTGTTTCATAAATCTGGGAGCATTTCTTACTTACCCAGGAAGAAATAGATCTCTTGCACAGACCAGTATCAAGCATTAAAAAAGCAGTAAAAAAGTCTCCAACAACAACAATAACAATAACAAAAAAAACTTGGACTAAATGAGTTCACATCAGATATCTATCATACCTTCAAAGATGAGCTTGAACCTATACTGCAGAACCTATTCAAAAACAATGAAAAGAAATAAACCTTCCTCAGTATGTTCTATGAAACAAACATCACCCTGATTATGAGGAAAGGATCTAACAATAAAAGAACATTATAGATCAATTTCACTAAGGAATATTGATGTCAAAATACTTAACAAAATCCTAATATATTGCAACTACACATTAAAGAAAATATAGACCATGAGTAAGTAAGTAGGCTTCATCCAAGAGATGCAAGGCTGGTTTAACATACATAAATCAATAAATGTAATACACCATATCAATAGAAGCAAAAACAAAAGCTATATAATTGTCAAAAATAGATGCTGAAAAAGCATTTGACAAAATGTAGTGTTCTTTTCTAAGAAGAACACTTAAGAAAAAAAGCACAGTGAGCACATTTCTTAAGCTGATATAAGCCATTTATAAGAAACCCACAGCTAACATTGTACTGAATTGAGTAAAATTAAGTTTTCCACTGAGAACTGGAACAAGACAAGGATATCCATAATATCCCAGTAATTCTCACCATAATTAATCAACATTGAGCTGGAAGTTCTAGCCAATGCAATCAGGCAAGAGAAGTATATAAAAGACATCAAAATGGGGAAGAGGAGGTCAAATCCTTGCTTTTTGCTGATGATATGATCATATACTTGGCAAACATCAGAGACTCAAACATGAGATACCTAGAAGTAATCAAGAAATACAGTAATATCTCGGTATAAAATCAAACTCCACAAATCAGTAGCCTTTGTATACATCAATGAAAGCCAAGTTGAGAAGCATATCAAGAAACAATTCCCTTCACAGTAGCTTCAAAGAAAATGAAACACATAAGAATATACCTAACAAAAGAAGTGAAGGAATTTTGTAAAGAGAATTATGAAACTCTATGAAAAGAAATAGCAGAAGACAAATGGAAAAATGTACCATCATCTTGGTTAGCAAAAGATCACCTTGTTAAAATGTCTACACTTCCAAAAGCAATCTACAGATTCAATGTAATCCCCATTAAAATACCAACTTCATATGTCTGTAGGCCATGAGTCTGTCTTCTTCAGAGAAGTATCTCTTTAAGTCTCTTGCCCACTCTGTGATGGGATCACTTGTTCTCTTCTTGCTAATACATTTGAGTTCTCTGTGGATTCTGGTTATTAGACCTTTGTCAGAAGCATAACCAGCAAATATCTTTTCCCAGAAAGGTTGAGGGTTGTCTACTTACTTTTCTTACTGTGTTCTTGTCTGTGCAGAAGCTTTTTAATTTGAGGAGGTCCCAGTAGTATATTTTTGATGTTGCTTCAATTGCCCAGGGGGTCCTCCTCATAAAATTTTTGCCCAAGCCTATTTCTTCAAGAGTTTTCCCTACACTTTCTTCTAATGTTTTTATAGTTTCATGTCTTAAATTTAAGTCTTTAATCCAGTGAGAATCTATCTTAGTTAGTGGTGACAGGTGTAGGTCCAGTTTCAGTTTTCTGCACATCGTTAGCCAGTTCATCCAGCACCATTTGTTGAATAGGGAATCTTTTCCCCATTCAATGTTTTTAATTGGCTTGTCAAAGATCAGGTACCGGTAAGTGGTTGGATTCATCTGTTGGCTCTCTATTCTATTCCATACATCTACCTCTCTATTTTTGTGCCAGTACCATGCTGTTTTGATCACTATCGATTTATAGTATAGTCTGATATCTGGTAGCATGATCCCCCCTGCTTTGTTTTTGTTTCTGAGTATTGTCTTGGCTATTTGAGTTTTTTTCTGACTCCATATAAAGTGAAGTATTATTTTCTCAAGATCTTTAAAGTATGACAATGGAACTTTAATAGGGATTGCATTGAAATTATATATTGCTTTAGGTAATATAGACATTTTAACAATATTAATTTTTCCCAGCCATGAGCAGGGTATGTTTTTCCATTTGTTAGTATTTTCAGCTATTTCTTTTCTTAGAGTTTCATAGTTCTTTTTATAAAGATCTTTCACGTCCTTTGTTAGGTAAACTCCCAGATATTTCATCTTCTTTGGCACTACTGTGAATGGAATAGAGTTCTCGACTGTTTTTTCAGCTTGACTATTGTTGGTATATATAAAGGCTACTGACTGACTTATGGGTGTTGATTTTGTAACCTGAGATGCTGCTGTATTCCTTGATCACTTCTAGGAGTTTTGTAGAAGAGTCCCTGGTGTTTTTCAGATATATGATCATGTCATCTGCGAAGAGTGACAGTTTGATCTCTTCAGATCCTATGTGAATACCCTTGATTGCTTTTTTTTCCCTAATTGCTATGGCTAAGACTTCCATTACGATGTTGAAGAGCAATGGGGACAGTGGACAACCTTGCCTGGTTCCTAATCTGAGTGGAAACAGTTTCAATTTGATTCCATTCAATACGATACTGGCTGTGGGTTTGCTGTAGATGGCCTCTATCAACTTGAGAAAAGTCCCTTCTATGCCTATTTTCTTAAGTATTCTAATCATGAATGGGTGCTGGATATTGTCAAAAGCTTTTTCTGCATCAATTGAGAGGATCATATGGTCTTTGTTTTTTAATTTTTTTGTGTGGTGGATTACGTTTATAGATTTGCATATGTTAAAATCTAAAACCCACTTTGTCATGGTGTATAATTTGCTTGATGTGTTGCTGGATTCTGTTTGTTAGGATCTTGTTGAATATTTTCGCATCAATATTCATTAGAGATATTGGTCTATAATTTTCTTTTCTTGTTGGTTCTTTACCTAGTTTGGGGATCAAGATGATATTTGCTTCATAGAATGTGTTGGGTAATATTCAGTCTTTTTCTATATTTTGGAAAAGATTAAATAATATAGGTATTAGCTCTTCTTTAAAAGTTTGGTAGAATTCTGACATGAAGCCATCTGGTCCCGGGCTTTTCTTTTTAGGGAGATTTTGTATGGGTGATGCTATTTCAGAGCTTGATATGGGCCAATTCAACATTTCCACTTGGTTCTGATTAAGTCTTGGAAGGTGGCGTGCTTCCAAGTATTGGTCGATTTCCTTCAGATTTTTATATTTCTGAGAATAAAGTTTCTTGTAGTATTCATGGAGGATTTCTTGAATTTCTGAGGGGTCTGTTGTGATTTCATCTTTACCATTTCTAATTGAAGAAATTCGAGATTTAAGTCTTTTTTTTCTTGGTTAAGTTGGCCAAAGGTTTATCTATTTTATTGATCTTTTCAAAAAATCAACTTTTTGATTTGTTAATCTGATGTATAATCCTTTTACTTTCCATTTCATTTAATTCTGCTCTAATTTGGTTATTTCTTTTCTTCTGCTGGGTTTTGGGTTGGAGTGTTCTTCATTTTCCAGTTCCTTGAGGTGTCCCATTAAGTTGTTAACTTCTCTCTTTCTGTTTTCTTGAGGAAGGCTTGCAGTGTGATAAATTTCCCTCTTAGGACTGCCGTTGCAGTAACCCAGAGGTTCTGATAACTCATCTCTTCATTGTTGTTTAGTTCCAGGAATTTGGTAATTTCCTTCTTGATCTTGACTTTGACCCAAGTGTCATTGAATGTAAGGTTATTTAGCTTCCACAATTTCGTTTGAGTCTGCAAGTTCCTGTTGTTTCTGAGTTCAACTTTTATTCTGTGGTGGTCTGAGAAGATGCAAGGGATAATTTCTAAATTTGCTGAGGTTAGACTTGTGACCTAGGATGTGATCTATTTTGGAGTATGTTCTGTGGGCTGATGAATAAAATGTGTACTCAGTTTTATTAGGGTGAAATGTTCTATAGATGTCCGTTAAGTCCAGATGCTGAATGGTTAGGTTTAAATCTAGAATTTCTTTGCTAAGCTTCTTG
>CAUYTI010007936.1:0-30250 GCA_963575145.1 Galago senegalensis
GTGGGCACCAGTCCTCCCCGCTCCTGGGGAGGCACAGGCCGGAGACACCCTTGAGCCCAGAGTTGGTGGTTGATTTGAGCTGTCCCCCCCCAGCTTCGGGGGGGGGGGGGGCAGCTTGAGGCACTGTCTCAAAAAAAAAAAATGGTCACCACTGCAAGCGTGCAATGGAAATGAAGGGGAAGAAGAAAATTTTAGCTTTTCTAAAGCAGCACCTTTCACACTATTAGTGGTGAAAGACTTTTTTTTTCCCTAATTGACCCCAGCTGATATCTTTATATTATGCAATGAAAATGAAATGCAGAAGGTAAACTTCCAAAGTCCAAGTCCAAACATTATTACACAGAGACAAGAGGCATAAAATTTTTCCCAGAAATTATTTCAAAGTTTCTGTGTATGAATTCCTTATCCCTCTACTCAGTGGCCATGGCTGCACAGGGGTTCCCCCGTCAGTGCCTGTCTCTGGATCACACTGCAGCTGGCACTGTCTTGGAGCTCCTTTTCCTTTCTGTTTTCACATTTGTATGATCTCCCTAACTCTCACCTTTGTGATTTCGGGATGGAGATCTGGACATCTGTCATTCTACGCAGCTCTTCATTGTGTTGAATAGCAATTAAACAAATTAAGTTTTCCCTCATGTGAAAAAGGAAAGACACCACTTAAAACTGTAACAAGATTTATATCGGGAAGACAACTGCGGCTCAAATTTTAAAGAGAGAAGTAATTCCCAGACATTTTTGGTTTGCCTGGTTTGAGTGTAAAGGGGATTAAAAATACTAACCATTGTTGCTTGTCATTAAATTCGGAGACTCTACCACATCTTCTATGTCCTCTGAAAGACCTCTACGCTGTCTCCATGCAACAATTAGGAGGAGTTGCCAGATTGAGGAAATAAAAATTCAAAACATCCACCTAAATTTATATTTCAGACAAGCAAGAAATTTTTATAAGTGTGCGCCAAATATTTCTTGCACCTATGCGATATTTTAGCCATATGAAGAGCTGATTTCTTACTTTGTGAAATTCAAATTTAACTAAGTGTCTTGTGTTTTATATGGTCCTTCTAACTAGTAGCCTTTCGACCTGGACTTCTGCTGCTTTGGATTTTTTTTCGGGAGCAGGATCAGCACAGCCAAATAAAATCTAGCCGTATCGACCCAATTTGCTCAGCTATTGGCAGCTGGAAGCTAGAAGATCAATAAAAAGTGATGATAGTCTTTTTAGAAAAATGAATTTCACATGTGGCAAAGCAGCTTCTTACTTTTTTCTTCCTCAGAGGTTTTCAGTTTGGTCTTTTCCAATGTTGTGGTCCACTAATGGCACATGTCACGGCAGAATGTGCTTCGAGAGGAGCCACTAGACTCTGCCACCTACATCAGGACAAAAGTGGCTCCGTGGGCTGCAAGCAGTGGAATTCTTTATATGGAAATACACAGGCGGCATACTGATAAACTGGCAAACAAATTCCCCATGCCTACAACACATTTTAAACAAGCTGTCACAGATGCATTAATATTTTTTAAAAATATATAGTAAGAAGTACATGGCAAAAGTACACAGGCAGAATCAGCTGATGTTACAGAAATGGAAATCTGAGTATCTATGCAAGTTTCTTTTAACCCTTGTAGAGATTTCTTCTTTCCTTTTGGTGGCTGTCATTCTTTTATTAAATAAGAATGTTTGTCTTCAGATATTAAGTGAGAGTTTTGACATTATTTTGATGTAGAATTAATGCTCTCACACTTTAAAGAAAGACTTAAACTTTTCTGAAATTGATGTCTGATACAGATGGGGAAAAAATAGTCTCTTCAAGTACATACGTAATTTATTTTTATATTGACCCCTTGAGTCCTTAAAAAATGTCCTTTCAGCTAATAATAAAAACTATGCTTTGGAAAATACTTAAAATTTTTTGTTCAGATGTTCAATTTAAATAATGACATGCATGCTCATTTTAAGACAAATTGGATTTGCCAAAATTGATCAGAAAGAAAACTAAAGTCACCAATAACCCGACCACAGAGGAAAACATTCCTTGTTGGTATTTTGGTACAGTCCTTATACTTTCCTGTCTGTGACTTTACACTTCATAGATGAAGATCTGCATATACAATAATGTATTCTGATTCTCTCCATTAGTTATTCCACCTAAATAAATGAGAAAATGTTTTCCAAGTATCGTTTTGATGTTTGTATCATAATCTAGCCTGTGATTTATTTAACCAGCTTGCTAGGTTGAACATCAGGTTTTTCAAATTCCTTACTTTTAAAATGCTAATATGCTGAGAAGAGAAATCACTGGGTGCCAAGGATGATGATTGTTAAGACTATGTTTTGTTAAACTATATTTAAAACATTATAGACATTCACTCTGAATGTCTACAAGTCCCTATATTACTGATCTTCATAGCTGCCTCATTTCCTTTCATTCATTAACTTGTTCTATGAGTCAGGATTCTCTGAGGAAACAGAACCAGTGAGATAGATATGGATATGGATAGCTAGAGATGCAGATACGGACATAGAAAAATATAAAGAGAGAGGGGGTTTTTTAGGAATTGGTTCACACGATTACTGTGAGGGCTGGAGTATCCAAAAGCTGCAAGGTAAGACAGAAGGCTAGAGACCCAGGGATGACTTGGTGCTGAGTCTTCAGCTTATAGGCAGTACAAAGGCAGAATTTCTTCCTTTATAAAGATCTCAGTCTTTATTAGTAAGCCTTTTGCTGATGAAGCCCACCCACATTATCATATTCAAAATGTACTAATTTAAATATTCATTGCATCTAAAATTTACCTTACAGCAACTTGTAGCCTGGGGTATGACCAACCCACTGGCACCACAGCTTCACCGTGTTGACACAACATGAAAGGTGGGAAATCTGTGGCTTTAAGGTGAAATGTGGCCTTATAGTTCCTTTAGTGTGGACTTTGACTGAATCCAAATTTTGTAGTACAAATCCTTTTATAAAAAGGTGTGCAGCAGAGAAAGATGAAGCTTTTCTTGTCCCTTTGGTGCTTAAGAAAGAAGACTCTTGAAATCAGAAGGTCACAGGTTCCCTACCCTTTTTTTCAAGTTTTCTCTGTGATAAATACCATCTGTCTCTCTCCAGACATAATTGACTTATTTAGAACTTTTATATATATTTTATTTTCCATTTTAAACATGAAGATTGTCTCATCCTCAGTTTGGGAATAAATCATTTAAGACCTCCATCTAATAACCCTGACAAGATAAAAGCCTGCCTTGGGCCCCATACAGACATGAGTCGGGAATATTCCTCTACTCTGTTGTATCTGGGTGAACTTGGATAGGGTAAAGTCTCTCCCCCTCAACTTTCTCAATGGTGAAGAAGGAACAATCATACTCACTTCCTAGGTGCTTATGAGTTTTAACTCAAGGCATATGTTAATCTAGAACACTATGTATCAGGCTATCTATAATTTAGTTCATTTCTTTCTTGTCTCTGTCAGTTTGGGCTGCTGTAACAAATTACCATAAACCTGGTGGTTTAAGCAAACATTTAGATGTCACAGTTCTGGAGGCTGAGAAGTCCCACATCAAGGTGGTGGCATATCTGGTGTCTGTGACGGCCTGCTTCCTGGTTTTTCAATGGCAGTCTACTCATTGTATCCTCTTATGGCAGAGAGCAAAAAGAGACAATCTCTTTTATGTCCCTTCTTGGAAGGACACTAATCCCATTCATGAGGGCTCTGCTCTCATGACCTAATTACTTCCCAGAGGACCCATTTCCTACCGATATAACATTGGATGTTAGAATTTCAGTATAAGAATTTGGGGTGGATATGAATGTTCAGGCTGCAACACTTAACTTTTTTCCTTTTTAGCTAGTCAAGCCCAGGACCCATTCCCAATAGTCCTTTTATTTTCTTTTTCTGAACATTTAGTACTTTAGTCCTACTCTTCCCAGAAAACTTGAAATTTATTTCTTTTTTAGGTGTGCACCTCATTTCTTCATATATTTTTACATAAAATAGTATATGTTAAAAACTAGCAGTTACACAAGATGATTTTAGATGAAACCATTTACAGCAGGCCCTCCCTAACCCCCCACTTATTCATGGTTTTTCTTCCATTATCTCAGTATTTTAGTTACCTGTAGTAATGTCCAATAAGATACTTTGGGTAGAAGGGGGAGAGAGAGACACCATGTTCACATAACTCTTACTATACTATATTGTTACAATTATTCTATTGCATTCTTAGTTATCATTCATTTCTTATTATGCATAGTTTATAAATAAAAGTTTGTTAGAGTTACATGTATACAGGAAAAAACAAAACATACACACACAGACACACACACACACAGGGTGGCCATAAAGTTCATGTGCAGTTTAAATAGTTTATAACTATTTACAGATACACACACACACACACACACACACATATATACATGTACGTACTTCAGTACTATTTGTGGTTTCAGGTATTCATTAGGGGTCTTTGAACATACCCTCTGCAGGTAAAGGTAAACTACTGTATTC
This sequence comes from Galago senegalensis, assembly GCA_963575145.1. NCBI lineage: Eukaryota > Metazoa > Chordata > Mammalia > Primates > Galagidae > Galago > Galago senegalensis. The sequence continues at coordinate 4,507 of CAUYTI010007936.1, forward strand.
ATTAATTTATTTAATGAATACTTATTAATGTGTATTAAATCCAAAGGACTATTTTATGCTGAGGATATAGTGTAAATATGATAAATTCTTTGCCTTGTGGAGATTAGGTATCAAAATACCATATCTATCTGCAAGTAAGACTGTATTGATCAGGGTAGGCTAGGATATTCTTTGGTTAACAATCACTAAATTCCACTAGTACGATATAATAAAGGTTCATTTCCAACTATCCAAAGTAGCTTTGCTACTTTCTATGGCTGCTTCACATAAGCACAAGCTTCCACCAAAGAAGAATCAACCAGCAGCAGCTAAAAGCTTTTACATGTCACTGCTCCTTCATGTTGCACTGGCCATGGCCAGTCACTGTTATGCCATCGTTCAGTGGAGTGGGAAGTATGAATCTTGGTAATCTACTGGTAACGGATAACTAGATGTGCCTCCTGCGAGTGTTAAGTGCTGTGAAAAATGTACGCAGAGCATGAGAAAATAGAGGGTGTGTATTTTTTTGTAAAAATAATAGAAGCAACATAAGCATAAAATTTCATGAAAATAATTGCTTAAAATTATAATAAAATATATGTTTCAAATTTTTAACAGTTTTGAACTCAGATATGAAAAACACATAGTCATTCATGAATGGCTTGCATTTGGTTCTCATAGAGTTGTTCAGTCTATTTGAGGATGAGGATGGTGTGTATTGGTATCCTTGCTTAAACACACAGTAGATGATCAGTGAAACTCTATTGAAGTTAATAATGCTAATTGGTTTAAATTCTTCTTGATATTATAACTGATTAAATGTCTCAAGCTATATGATATCATAATTCTGTCCTGAGATTTGAAATTATATTCTAAAGCCAATTTTTATTGAGTTTATATTAATATCTTATATTCAATAATAGTTTACACTTGGGCCACCCATACTTGAATCACTAGTATTCTCTCCTAATCCATCTTGGATGTTTCTCTAAACCACTGGTAAGTACTCAGTAGGAGAAAAAGAAGTTGTACCACTTAGTGTTAGAATTTGCCATCCACTATCTTGTTTTCCTTTAAACAACTTTTACGTTGAACATCTCTTCCCCAACTGCTGAGGAAGCGTTTTTACAACAAATTTTGATAAAGAGGGCAAGAAATGACAAGATTTTAAAAAATATATTTATTCAAGGTCGTGCATGTCCTTCTTGAATATAGACTAATAAATGTACTTGCTTTAGAAGATAGTAGAATTATGATTTTATTTTGCTTTTGACTAAGTCTTCATATCTATAAAATAAATCACCCAAAGTGAGAAATAAACTATTCTTTGAGTGGATAGGTCAAGAATAAAGCAGAAGACAAGTTCTGTCTCTACCCAACTGACCTTCCCTTTAGTGCCTCTATTTTACCGCCTTCCAATCCACGTCTGAGGCATTATCCCACTACTATTAGTCAAAAATGTATCTTAAGTCAGGGCTTCTTCTGTCTGGGCTGGTTATCTTGTGAACCTGTGAGAGTCCATGCCCTTTGATACAGTCTGTTGATCTTGGATTTGTACAAAATTTGTTGGTTAGTTGGCAAATGGCCCACAGCTGGCAGCTGATTTAGAGAGCGCCTTAAACCAGTCACCGCCTACCTTAACTTGATCATTTAAATGGAAAACGCTACTGCTCCAACAGAGCAGAAATGATATAAAAACTATTTCTGACATGAGTATTCTGCCTCCTGAATTGCCATGGCTACTGGCAGCATCTCTGAGGGAAAAAAGTAAAAACTAAAATAAAATAAAAAGGCAGGTTTTACAATTCTCACAAGAGGTAAACAACCCACTTTTCATTAAGAAAAGTCTTAAATGTGCAATGACGATACTTAAGTTTGCACGATGATACTTGGTACCCCAAACATTACAATAACCAAATGAAATAGAATAGCTTTTTGAAAAGTGACAATTTGTACAGAAATTGCTGACAGTATCAATAGGGGCTGGAAACTTTACATTTACTCTGTGATAGTTTTGGCAGAGGAGTTATTTATTTGGCCTCTCATTTGCCAATCAGACAGTATTCTTTTCCCTTCAAGAAGTATTTTAGGCCAGTCATTAATAAAATGTAAAGGGATATCCTCTGAGCATAGTGGCAGAATTTGCAAAAGCAGTGTAGAATCCTAGTCTTATAGGTCTTGGAATTCAGGTAGTGAAAGCACTCTGTAGTGGAAGATGGTTGGACCCAGAGTCGAAGGAGTCCTTGCTCCACTGCTAGCTGTCAATTGTTTAGCTTCCCATATCAAGTCTTTTCCAAGGCTCTTATGATTTGGCCTTAGGGCACCTCCTGAGCCTCATTGTATGGTCTCTACTCCTCCCTGGCTTCACTCCAGCCTGTGTGCTACGTCTTGTACATGCCAAAGACACATTGCCACCACCAGCCCTCTGTACCTGCTCCCTTTGGATGCTGTCTTCCAAATGCAGGCTGGTATTTATTGAGCACGTTCAACATGGTACACGGTGTTCTAAATGCTTCATATGTTATCTTAGTTGATTCTCTAGTTGGTTCAGTAATAACTGAATGAAGTAGATAATGACTTTTGATAGCCAAAGCAGATGGATTCAGCAGAGATGGGATTGGAACCCGGGAACCTAGCTTTAACACTAAGTACTCTAATGGTGCACAACACCCAGGCTGTGGTCCACATCCTTGGAAAAGCCCTAAGAAGGCATTTTTCCTGACTATCACATTTTAAGTAGAATCCCTGCCAGACACAGTGGCACCTGTACAGACACCTGTAATCCTAGTACTCGGAGAGGCCAAGGTGGAAGGATTCCTTGAGCTCAGGAGTTGGGGACCAGCCTAAGCAAGAGCAAGACATTGTCTCTACTAAAAATAGAAAAACTCACCAGGCATTATGGCAGGTACCTGTAGTCCTAAGTACTGAGAAGGCGAAGGCAGGAGGATCTCTTGAGCTCCAGAGTTTGAGGTTGCTGTGAGCTATGATGATGCCACTCTATCCAGAATGACACAGTGAGACTTTGTCTCAAAAAACAAAAAAGCGACAAACACAAAAATAGAATCTCTGTGGCTCTGTTTCTCTTCATTTGTATTTCCTACAGCACTTTATATCTCTTTATCTTATACTTCTCATTTTCTTTTTTATTTCTTTGCTTACCACCCCCTTTAACTAGAATACAGACTTTCTGAAGGAGGCCCTTGTTCTGATTTAGGTATTTCTGTGTTCCTTGCACCCAGGTTCGTTTTGACCTGTGGCCAGGACTGAAACCTACTCAAGGGAGAAGGATAGTAGTTGGATTGAAATCACTGATCTTGTATAAACATTTTATTCTTCAGACGTTTACTAAGCAGCTATTTTGAGGTAATCCTTGCCAGTTTTTGGAAATATAAAGGTGAACAAAAATAATGACACCTCCTCCCCCACCCCCCGAATTTAGGACATCATGGAAGAAACAAGCAGTAAAGGGGCAAATAGAGTAGGATACACATTCTATTTGGACAGACAGAAAGTGCAGTGGGGAAGTAAGGGTTTGGGGAAAGCTCCTCTGAGGTAGGGATATTCATGCTGAGACCTGAAGGGTGAGAGGGTGAGGGAGTTGGGAGAGAAATCTGCCAAGAGGGAGTGAGAGAAGCTCCTGGAAGGAGCTCATTGTGACTCAGGTCAGAATGTTAGGGGCAGAGCTTAAAGAGATTGGAGCAGAAAGCAAGGACCAACCAGGAGGTCAAGTGTCTTGAACGCTAGGCAAAGATTTACAACTTTAGTGTCTGAGCAATGTGATACCACTGAAGGATTTTTAAATCCAGGTGACTTTTAGTATCTGATTCAATTTACTGTGTTTGGCTCCGTAAGGTGACAATATGCCCATTTTATAGATGGGGCAAATGAGGCCCAGTAGAACACATTTAAATCATTAACGGAGTTTATTTAATTTTCTCCATTACTATGTTGTCAGAGCTCCTAACTCCTACCCTCCCACCTTCTCTCATTCCTTCCAGCTGTTATTCTTGTCAAAAGTAAAACATAAAACTACCCATCATCCTTATCTTTCTCCAAGGAACAGGTATGGACTCACACAGTTTCCAGAAACCAGTTCCTCTCTGTGGAAGTGGGCTCCTCAGGGGCAGCGGGGTTTGTATGTAGACAGACACCATGTGTGCACTGAGCCCGATTCTCTGTTCTTCTTGACTAGGTTCTTGGACTTGTACCAAGAACCTTTTATCTGAAAAGGTGACTCCGGGCTCCAGAGAACAGAGCCGACTTGACAAAGTAGACAGGAGCTCGATATTGGTCTGCCCACGCTTTGGGCATGCGTGAGCACTCACAGCAAAACACAGCTGGCACATCTAATTTTAGCCTCGGCCGCCTTGAAAAGGACCCTTTAAGGAAATATATTTTCTCTGAAACAATTTGTATTATAATGGAGCAGCTGATAGACATGTCAGAATATGATCACTGATGGGGAAAATCTCTGCCAAGTAATTATGATTTTTGTTCTTTTTTTTTTGTGAGATGATATCAGTAAAGTGATTAAAGCATCAATGAATCAAAATCAGAGAGAGAGAGAGACAATGGGAGAAACACTGATGTTATTTTTAAAGAAACCGACGAGCCTAAGGGGTCACTTCCTTTGATTTTTACAAAATAGATGCCGTGATAAGAGTTCTTATTTCTGGCATATTTAGCTGATCCATTCAATCTGATGTGTGGCTTGCTAATTAATAGTAGTCCCGAAGTAGCTGCTAACATTTCTTCAATAGTTAGCATCCTCTGCCTTTTCCAGGAAGTAAAAGGTTTGTTTCTTAACCAGGTGTGAGATTCAGCCAGCTTTAGGGTCCTATCAGGTTTGGAAAGCAACCGGGACACACTTTTTTTGTTTGTTTGTTTTCCATTTTAATAGCAAGGCTCCTTCCTCTGCCTTTATTAGTTTTCCTTTTTCCCCCGTCCTCCTTTCCTCCTCTCTTCCCTCCCAGGGTCTTCTGTGTTTTGTTTAGCGGTGTGGCTTATCTTGCAACTTGGCAAGAAAAGAAAAAAGGCAGCTCTTGTGTAGAGCTGAGGGAGAGGAGATGGAGGGAGGATAAGAAATAATCCACCACCTGCGTTTGAGTTCTTCAGGTTCAGTTCCAGCGGCAGCGGCGTTGCTGCAAAAATCGCTTTGCTATTCGAGATAGCCAGCAGAGGGAATCGGAACTTTGCTTGCAGCAGGGGTTGAAGCAGCTTTTTTTTTTTTTTCTTGGAGGAAATACTGCAGCCTTCTGGACTGCGTACGCTGCTCCCTGGAGAGGCTCTTTCGGTTCCACCCACCGGCTGGAAGGAGGGGAAGTGAATGAAAGGACAGGACAAGCCCCGAACACCATGTCACTCTGGGAGGGAGACAGCAGCAACTAAGCTGTGCAAGGTTTTTTTTTTTTTTCTTTTCCCTTTCTTTTTCTTTCTTTCTTTTTTTTTTTTTCTTTTCCTTCTTTCTCTCTCTCTCTCTCTTTTCTTTTTCTTTAAGGTGGGGAAAGAGACAAACAGGAGACAGGAAGCTGATCTGCAAGGATTCGGAGTTGTGCTAAAAGGACTTGATTTCTTTTCCCCCTTTACAAACGCTGGCAATTGGCATCACTACAGACAGCCTGGTTAGAGAACAAACTGCCTCTTCCCAAGTGGACCCCGACAGCAGCTGAGGGAAGCCAGGAAAGATCTGGAGAGGCTGTGTGTGGGTTTTTTTCTACAGATCTCACTCCCCACCCTTTCTTCATTATTATTCTCTTTTTGGTGTGTGTGCTTTTTGTTTTGTTTTGTTTTGCTTTTTTAAAATTCTTGCTGTGTTGGAACTAGCGAGTGGCGGAGTCTCTGAAGCCTCATCAGTCATCGGGACTGTCAGGAATAGTGGTTTACGAGGAAGCTCGGCCTGGGGCACTATACCCTGTCATCCAGTTCCCTGCCTCGGAGATAAAGATTCCAGCTACATGGGCAAACGCCTGGATCAGCCACAAATGTACCCCCAGTACACTTACTACTATCCTCATTATCTCCAAACCAAGGTATGGCTCAACCCGGTCAGGCAATCAGCGGTGGTGTTTTCTGCGTTTGGGATGGGAAACAGGCATGTGAATTATTGTTTAACCCCCACCCCCACCCCGTCACCTCTTCCTGCTTCTTCGAAATTAGTAACATACCAATGGAGTTAATGAGGCGGAGGAAGAAATAAGAAGGAAGCAGAAATCTCAGAATCGTAGCTTTCTCTTTAACAAGAGATAATAGTTTCAGTGGAGTTCGGTTCCTTTGTTGTTATTTGGCAGTATAAATGGTCCTGGTATCTGTAAGGTCCCTGGCAGATGGGCAAGGTTTTTAGAAACGAAATCACAACAGCACAAGAATATATTTTCAGGGGCTTTTCTGGAGAGCTGTTCTTTGTTTGTGGCTCTAAAAGGATTTTTCCCACTGGATGGGACAGGCCAGGTTGGGGGTGACTTAAACTTTTAATCACTCAGTATAGAATCAAAGAAGGGTGTGGGAAGGTAAAGGGCACCTACCACAGTCTCCTAGAGTTTGTTTGGGCATATTTTTATTTTTACTTGCATATTTTATTTTATGTTGAGGATGACAGGAATGCTAGACACTACAGTAGGAGCTTTACTATAGATATTTTCACTTATAGAAGCACAATTTTCAGTGTTAGCTGCCATCAGGAGGCCTGGGTCCTGAAAAGAAATGAAATGTAACCGGTCATAATTGGATTGGAAGTGGTTAAATAGTTTAGCCTTTAAGTGTGTGATCCTTAGGGGCCCACAGGCAAGCCCACGTAAGTAAGCAGTGGGCAGTGCCAGCTGAAGCCCTGAACTTCATCCTGCAGTTAAGACATGAAAGACTCTCAGGTGTGAAATCACGGCTCCAATTTGTCAATTAAATTGGACTTGATTTGGAGGAAAAAAAATGTTGGTAGAGTTATTTCTTTGAGGACATGGATGTTATTATTTTGTATTGTATTAGCCAGACTCCACCGTCCTAATAAATAAATATGCCAAAAGTGAACAAGGCGTGCCTGAGTACTCTGGGCTGTCACCAGGACTCCTGATGTGATTAGGGTTGGTAATCGTGCTGTAGTTATCTCTCGTTTATTCTGTCTCATCAAACAATGCCTGTTTGTAAACCAGACTGGGCAGCAGACTTTTAGTATTACATTAAAGATCACTGTATGTTTGTTCTTTTCTTTTTCACTTGCTCTGCCTTACCCCTCCAAGGTCGACTCACATCTCTTTTTGCCTTTGTGAGCAGTTAGTTTGTGCTGCCACTGCTCCACTAGGCCACCCCTCCTGCTCAGTGCCTTGAGTTTTAACTCTTTGGGGGACTGATAAAGATTGCTGGCTGCAATTCCTTAAGAAAATGGCAAAGCAAGGGCAAGTTAAAAGGGGGGAAATTTATAGTCATTTCTCATCCCCCAAAGAAACAAAAACAATAAACTCAAGGGTTGCATGAAACGTAGCAGACATTCCATCCCTTTTACTCATTTGGCTAAATTTTTCCAAATGTTTCAAAAATCACGCTTTGTTTTTGGCCCTTTTTTCAACAATGGTGTACAGCCAAAAAAAAAAAAACAACAACTTTTGTTTGAAACAAATGAAATATTTTTTTTTTCTGCTCAAGATTTCTTTTAACCCATTTACTAGCAGTAAATAATGAATACTGTGTATGGCATCTCAAAGGCACAGGGTGCTGGATGAGCTACACTGGTGGAAAATGAGAGACAGACAGATAGATAGATAGATAGATGGATGGATGAATGTAAAAAGGGAGGAGAGTGGAGTGGTGAGGAAAAGGAGTGTCTGAAAAACATAGAGTGAGTTTTTAAAAATCTGTTTTGGGTCCTGTGTAGTTTACTGTTGTATAGACAGGCGGCATCTGGATCTTGTTACACTCAAGCTAGCCAACACCATCAACTTCGGGAACATTTTTAAAGAATTTAGATCCATTAAGAGTCCTAAGCTGATATTCCAATTATCAGATCAGGGTAGTTGGGACTCGATCCACTGCTTTAGCTATCATGGTAGTTCATATTGATTATTATGTTGCAATACTTCAACGTGCTGTGAAGTTGTCAAACATTGTTATGGTGGCTCTGAAATGACAGGCAACGATAACATCCTTGGGACTTGAAGATGTGAGAGAACATGTCCTGTTTTGAAACTTGGGTGCAGAGGGAGTGGGACCAAGCGTCAATGTGCCATTGTTATTTTACAATGTAGGGGCGTTCTGACAGGGTTAATACTATACAATGAAGCACTCTCACTCACACCCCAGCGTAACAGAACAACTGGGTCATTTCCGTACCGCTTTTGCCTTTTCTACAGTTAAATCTCAAAATGTAACTGATAATAATTTTAAGGGAAGTACATGCTGCCTGGGTGGAATTCATAAAATCTATTATTTGAGCCTTGACAGGTAGTTATAATCCAATTTTAAGATCATAGCTATTTAAAATGATGCTGATATGTACATAATATCTATGTTTGATATAAGGCAATTCTAGAGTAGAGAGAAATCATATGAGATGAAATTCTACATTAACCATTAACGTGTACTCTACATTCAGGTGACCCCCACCCCCTCCATCCACAGAGCTTTTTTTGCTGACCTTAACTTTTGGAGGTAACATCTTCGTGAGGTTTTAAAGAATTGAAATGAGTTTTAAAGAATTGAAACATTTCTTCTGAGCATCTTTCAGAAACTGGATAAAAGCTGTACACTCTGCTTAAATATGTGTAAGGTTAGAGACAGCTGCTATTTGCTCATGATAAAACAAAATGAAAACGGATTTTAAAAAGTGATGCAAACGTTTCTCATTCTCACCGCACATTCATATCCAAGTTTTAGAGGAATGTGGGACACTTCCCTGCCTTCTGTGCTCCGATTCTTTCCCATAAACTTAGAACAAAACTCACAGCTTTGCTTCTTAAAAATAATAGCTGTAAGTATCCTGAAGAATTTATGCTCCATTACTTTAAATGACTTTCCAAATGTTTACTATGTTTTAGGTTGGAAAAATGTATGTGTGAATTAAGTAAGAGGAAAATCCAATTGGGTTGATTTGTGTCAAAGTATTAGTATGCTCCTTTTTTTCATAGCTTGCATCTTCAAAGTTGTCTTTTATCAATTTTCTTTCTGACCAAGTTTTTCCCATACCAAAAAAGCTATTTTAAGAAGCAACATTGTTTTTCATTAGAGAATCATGAAGTAATCATCATATGTTATGATATTTAAATAAAAGAAACATGGCTGGATTGCAAAAAAGTGTTTATAAAGCAAATTTGCTGGTTGGAAGCCTAACCAGAATAATCAGGAAACTTTGGAGAAAGTGGGCTCAAAAGATAGTTCATTAGCTTAATTACAAATAAAAGAACGATGTTTGATTAGCTGTAACCTAACATTTTTCAAGTATTTGATTATAGCTCTTTCACAAAACCAACCTGTAGTTGCTGGATGATGAGATCTCAGATGAATTTTAGCCTGAATTTGAAATACTTTAGGGATTGTCTTGGGAAAAAAAAAATAGTTGAATTGGAATAGGTAAGATGAATAAAACATGGTCACAGCACAATTAATTGATGTTTTACAGTGGACAAATAGATATTTTACTTGTATATAATGTATGGAAAACATTAACATCTTCCTAAAACTTAAAGAAAAAAAATCACCCAAGCACACACAGCAAGTTTCTCCTTCCTTCTTTTCCACACCCTTAGGAGTCTCCTGTGTCTCCACCAATCCAGGGCACGCTTTCTAATCACGTTGGTCTTACATCCTTTGCTGCGTTCCCTTCTGTAGCCATCCGGCTCCTCAGAAGGTCCTGAAAAAAGGGCTTCAAACTTAGGGCTTCTCTGGCTGGTAGTACTCAAGATTGTGTTTAGCGCGTGTTGTGGAAAAGGGGTCAGGTGTAAGGAGTCATTCATCAACTACATACTGATTTCAGGCTGAATATTCAACCATCTGCAGCCTGGACTGCTGCCTGCCCTACAAGTCTAGCTGGAGCTGGGATGTTTATGCCCCTTAGAAAGGGCAAACACTTCAGAATACCAGGAATGAGTAGAAGGTAAAGGAAGAGAGACTTCTGTGCTCAAAGGATATTCTTAAAGACATGAATGCTCAGATCCTTCAAAAACAAAACAAAACAACCCTTGAACACACTCCTAATACATTAAAATGTAGAAAATCTTGCAAAGGGAGGGAATGCGTTTAGAATTTCCTTAGTACTTCCTGCCTCAGATTTGCATTGATAGCCAGAGTTGGGAACTTGCCAATTGTTTTAAAACAGCCTTGAAAACTCCCAGGTCTGTTTTCTTTTGAAAGCCTGAAACATACAAAACTAGTTTTCTAAAAATCTCCTAGTGATCGAATTTTTTGCTAAAGCTCTAAATATTTTCTTTCACTTCGTTGGGGGTGGGGGTGGGGAGGTTAATATGAAAGCCTGAAACAATGATAAATCTCGTCTCATTTTAGATTGTATAGACATTTAATGGGACTTAAATGAGGGAAAAAATACAAACAAAAGTCTAACTTCTCTTTTTAGTTATTTTTTCCATCTCTATCCCAAATCTTTATTTTCAGTAGTATTGAACAGAGTTCCAAGGGATTTTTTTTTTTTTTTGCACTCCTTTCTATAATGTAGTCATGGTTTTAACAACACTAAGTTTGATGCCTACTTGAATGGAGCAGAGATATTAAAAGTTCACCTTTTTCCTCCAGAATAAATCTCAAGTTAGGGGAAACACCATGTCTGTGTTTTTAAAGAGTATCTTCTTAAAATATTTTCTTTTCACTTTTTCTTAATTTGGAAAAAAATAACAGAATTATGATATAAAATTATTTCCATGAAGGAATGCAATCTATTCGAAAGCTGAGAGTAGGGGCAATTTGCAAAGAAAGATGTAAAAAAGAAGGGAGGCTGCAAGTTCATTCCAGGTCTTTCTGGCTTCAGGAATTCTGGAAAGTTCATTTCTGCACTAATATGATTTTACACAATTCTTTTTGACTTTATCAATCTTTCTGGCAGAAAGAGAGCTCAGTCACTATTAGGCCTATGCCAAATTCTTTTTTAAAAAGACAAAAAAAAAAGTATTTTCTCTTAAAAGAAAACTTTTTTAATGTCAAACTTTTGATTCGGAGTAAATGGTTGATGTTTATTCAAAATTGGCTTTGAGTACTACATTAAAATTGTTTTGTAACAGTCTCATAAGCCACAGCTGTATGTGATTAAATAGTGTAATATCAAAAGCATGTGAGAAGAGACGTTTTTATGCTATAGCTGTTGCACAGCAAGAGGGCAGATGGAACTGAAATGAAAGCAAGAGCAGAACTGTCTTCATGTGTTATAGCTCGTGTGTTGGGGATATGTGTTGCTATTTTTTGCAGTAGTGGGAAAATGTCAAACTACTTGGGAAGTTCTTAAGAAATAAGCTTTCTGAAAACGGAAACAGACATGTAATATATATATTATATAATATATATATATATATAATTATGGAGTGGATAATACCATTTAATTAAGAAACTCATATGTACTGAATGGGCCTAAAATTAACGCATAGGGAAGGTTCTGAGTCACTCCCATAAAGCACATATTCGAAGAGCAAACGTGAATTTCTTATTTCTGTCTTGAAATTATAAATATTGTTCTTCTGTGTGCTGGGCTTCTTTAATCTGCAGAACTACTGAAGGTTACCTTCAATCCAATGATTCCTAAAGAAAAGAATGGTACATAATGAGGATCAGTAACTCAACAGATGGCAATGTAAACAAACAGTGTTATATTTCTTTTTAAAGATATTTGGAAATATGATGTTCAGTTTTCTATAAATGTTGCTCTTTTCCTTTTTAATTGTAGACTATTTTAGGAGTACACATGTTTTGGTTACGTATTTTGCTTTTGTACTTTTCACCCAGAATATATGCATCCACCAGTCAGGTGCGAATATATCCTACTTGCCTTCCCCTCTCCCACCTACTTGATTTCCTTGGAGTAAGTGTACGTAAGTTCAACTAGTTCAACCAGTTTAGTTACAAATTAGAAATGTACACAAAGGCATACAACTTAAAGTTACACAAAGGGATATAACTTTTGCATCTATTTCTTTTAGCAAGGATGTTATATTAAATTTAAGTTTCTGGTTTTTATGAGATGCTTTAAGTATGGGATTTTTGAAATTATTTTAAAAATTCCATCCATAACCCAATTTTAACCCAGGAATATGGGGAGAGAGGCGAGCCAGGGGAGGGGAGGATGGAGGGGGGGTGGAGGGAGGGTGATTGGTGGGATCACACCTATCCTTCATCCTGTAAGAGTACATGTGAATCTCTCTAAATGCAGAATATAAATGTCTCAACACAATAACTAAGAAAAAGACATGAAGGCTATGTTAACCAGTTGGATGAAAGTATTTCAAATTGTATATAGAAACAGTACACTGTACCCTACGTTAGTATTAATGTACACAGCTATGATTTAATAAAAAAAAATCCATGTTTGTTCATGGAAACTGTAATGTTTAGCTTTCTAGAGATAACTAATATATAGGATTGAAATATTAATAAATCCTAAAGATTTATTATAATAAATACTAATACATTTATAAAAGGTATTAATGAATGATAGTTTCGGGGCCTTGAAAAAGCCTATAGAGTTTGCTATTGGTTTTCAGATTACCAATTTTAGACACTAAAAAGTAATTTTAAAAAGAAACAGGAGGGATGAGCCGAGGCGAGGTGAATTTGGTTTTGTTTGTTTTCTTTTTTCTAAATTTTCTTTCTTTAAACGTGTATTGGCAGATAATTTGTTCATATTTAAATTTTTCCTTTTTGCTTGTAGGTTTATTTACCAGGAACTATGTACCATGTGAAATCAAATATATTTACAAAATGCTGGTGATTCAAAACTTCAGTCTCTAGTGGATACAAACTTTCAAGGCATGAATAATAAAATATAAACTATGGATTTGGGGATTTTGGTGTGGGGAGATTCCCTGGTTTATGTCATCACAGTGGTTTCCAGGTCAAGTTCATTCACTGAGATCCTTTCCAGGTTTAACCTGTAGAGCTCTCACATTGAGATAGCATAGGCATGCTAGTGGTACTGTGAGGTGACCTCCATCTTGTGCCATTCATGAGTTTTTCTTTGGCTCCCTAATGCTTTCTGCAGAGTAGATCGGATGCTGCTTTCTGGGCTGTCTGGTAATTTGATGAATTTAACTTTCTCCTTCCTTCACCACATCTTCACCGCATCTAAATCCAGTGCACCAAGAGAAACACATCTATGACTCAGGAGCAGGTGGAGAACAGTTCCAACATGGAGGACAAAATGACAGGCATCATTTAATCATTATCTTTGTCCGCTTTGTTATGGTGTTTAATTTTCCCCTTTAGGTGTGTACAATGAGGGCAGATACAATAACTTACTAGTGATAGTGTGATGCTCTACTATTCCTCCTTTAACTTCCTTTCTAAAAGCTAAGTGTTTATACCTTGGTTTGGCTTAACCAGTTGAGTTAATGAAGGCAACTCGAATTATCACATTAGGATACTACAACCTTAATTTCAGGAATGAATATAGGACTCAATGTAAACACATAAATAACAATCAATAGATGAAATATTATTTTGACTGGATCCAAATTCTATAAATTTGTAAACCCTATAATTCTCTTAATGTCAGAATAGTAGTCTTGAACACATGGGAACAAAATGTTATACTTACTATGTGGTGTGGTAAGCAGGAAATAAAAACTTATTGAGGACATACCTAAGAACTTTATCTTTTCTTCTTTTTCTTGCTTGATACCCTTCTTCTTTTCCCCAAAGCCCTGTTAACTGAATTAATGAAAGTAAATGACGTATAATCTCCTATTTTAAGTGATTTATGCTTTAAGCTTTGAAAAATCACACATAGTTTTAATACAATTCAACACATAAATTGCTATTACACTTGTTGCAATAATGTGTGTATTTGGAAGGCAAGACAAGGACATAATCTTTGGGGGGAATTTGTTTCTGTCCACGTTAATCTATGTGTTCATTTATTCATTTGTGAAATAGGTACAATGACCCCAACTTCAATAATATGTCACAAAGGTCCTCTCTATGACAGGCAATAACTTAGGGAGCTGTTTAGAGGAGAGCATTCTATAAACAACCAGCAATATTGTCATTTCTGAGGCTTTATTGCATATTTTTATTTACTTTCTTTCAGTCTTGGCTTTGAGGTGGGGAGCCTGTTAGTTTAAAACAGAAACTACTTTAGGCGCTCCCCGAACGTATAAGAAACCATTCCTATTAGCGGGAGCATAATCCTTTACCATAAAATCAATTAAAATCCTGTTGTAGAAGAATGCTTCATGATGAGGAAATGTTTACATCAAATGGTTAAAATAAGTAACTGTGCTCCCTATATTATAAAAGCATAGGGAATACAAATATATACATAGAAAAGGCTTAAAGGAAATACATTAAATTCTCAAAAGGGAAAAAAAATGAAAGTAAATAGAGTGCTGAATTTTGTTTAATGGATAAATGCCAAAATTAGACTAGGCTACTTAGTCAAGGTAACCCTGACGCTGCCTTTTCCTGTTGTGTGCAAAGTTAAGAGATAATAGGAGAAAAATTAATCTAATAATGCATTAAATATTGATAGCAGCAGTTTTAGGAGCTTATTTTTAAATTTGTCTTAGAATTACCTTTCCTGTTATCATATTATGGGGTTAAGAAATTGGTATATATTGCATTCAATATACCTGATACAGGTGATCTTTTGGTTATTCCATTCTTACCCAATAATTTTCAAGCCCCATGTAGAATATGTATATAATTGAATATTTCTGAGATCCCTCGTTGTTTCTTGATCTTGTGCATTGATATTTAACTTAATCATAGCTGCTGATGGATGACACTTAAGGAAAAGAAAATGGGAAGCAGAATGCTAACTATCTGGCTTTCTGGAACTGGTTAATGTATCTTAAACTCTTTTCTTACGTGTTCGAGTCACATCTGAAGTGGTGGTTGATGTCTGCAAGTTCTCATGTTGTTTCCTTTTACGCTTGCCATTCAAGCTGGCCTTCTCCCTTTCTTCCCTTGAGATGCCACCCACTCTCTACTCTTCTGTCCCTCTTCCCCATGGTCCTCTCTCTCCCTCCCTGCTCTTTGCTCTCCTCTCTTCCTTACTCACCTCTCCCACCACTCTCTTCCCTGTCTCTAATGTAAAATAAACTTATACTTTTATATCCAAAATAAAATAAAATAACAAAATAAACTTATAATTCACATAATTGGATGGTGGTACCTTAAGTATAGCTGAAGTGTAAAAGTACTTTGGAATTCAAGGACATATATATTTTAAATACCAGCTTTTTGAGTAGAGGAAGTATTTGTGATAGAAGAAACTCGAGGTGATTTTGGTGACATCATCCGCAGATAATGCATTACCTCCATGTTTATTTAAAATTTCAGAGACTGTTTCTGAGATCCCCAACAATGGGACATACTTAGGATGTTAAATTTTCATTGAAAGATGAGAAGACTACATTTTATTTTCTTTGACTGGGCACAAGTGCCTTGGAGGGTTGTGGCAACCCCTGGATTAGCCTGAGTCTCAGCTTTTGCCCCCTACAATGGCCCCTCATTTATTGCTATGCAGATCCATTCAAGCTGCACCTCTAGAAGCAAGACTACTGCATTTTTAACCTAAGCTAGGCAGGGAATCCTGAAAAGAATAAAATTCTGTTTTTATTTCTTTCCTCAATTTTTTACAAAAAATTAATCACTGCCTTTAAACATCATTATTCACTTGGTTGGGACAATTTGGCTTCATATGAGCAATGGTTTCATTTTCTAATTAGTTCTTATTTTTTAACTTTGTTGACAATCTGGGAAAACACAAGAAAAAGCCAGCAGAGAGAGATCAATGAACATGGAAGAGTTTTTCTTCAAGTTTTGCAACTTCCTTTAACACTGGGGGACGTGCAGGGTCATTTAAAACCTACATATTTTCTAGATACTCTTTAAGGCCTCTATCCCACATCCAAATAAACATATTAAAGTGTACTAACATTCCACATAAAATTTAAATTTTTTAGCAATAAAATATCAAAAGAGCTTTTATAATTTTTCTCTTGAAACTCTCTAAGTAAATTAATTCACTTTATGTGTGTCTGTGAATTTGGAGCCATCAACCCACAAATGTAAGTGTTCTTGCCAAGCAAAAAAAGACTAATCTACAAATAGTTTGGTGGTACAAAGAGATTATCAGAAGATTAAGTGGAACATGGAATAAAGTTGGTAACATGTTATGTTTTCCTGATATGCAAATAAATGTTAATTAGTTTTGGTTTTGCAGTTTTTAGAGTTTTGAGGCAAGATGTTTTTTGCCGGTGTTTTTGTGGGTTCTTAAACTGGCCTTTTGGCATTTAAGATATCTGTATTTTAGTAATCCCAAATTTCCGGGGAGGGACATGTGGTGGAACAGCACAGTGTATCGGAAAATGTCATTAACATTCTTTAGCTAAAATATCTCAAAAGCAGACACGTTGGATTGACCTTTGGCAGTGAGAGCAACTGGGAGTTCCAGGTCTGGGTGCCAGGCTCACAGAAGTTTTCATTGCATAATTGGTGAAATTGTTTACTGGAGACGGCGCTTGAATGCAACAGGTGTTTCCCTGGGCCCCCAGTTTAGGGTCACAGGCAGGAGACAAATCAATGGCATGATACTTACTCTGTGGCATAAGTTTTGTAATTTCTTCTGTCTCCAAATTCTGTCTTGGATTTTTGTGTATGTATTAAAACTGCCACCTCCACCCTGTGCCCCAGTTTGCCTCGTTATTTGCCTAGTATAATTTATCTTGGTGTCCAGAAGTCTTACTCAGCCCTAGAGGATACATGTGCCTGTTAAAGATCACACGTCTCCACAGGTGTGCATACTCTAACCAGACACACCATCACTCTTACCTGTAGTCAGACCTAAGCCAAGAGAGATGGCTTCCTTCATTTTCTTAATATTATAAGAAAACAAGAACCCCAAATGCAGATGGCCATCCTTGCCCATCTTATTCAGGAAGAGTATTTTTCCTTTTCTAGCTTCACCTGTATCCTTATACCTGAAAATTCACTCCTTCCGCTAATCGTGGAGGGAGGAGGCTCTCACAAACACCCCACATTGTGATTCTCTAATTGCTCAACTTTTCTTCCAACCCTGTAGCCAGATCTCACTGAAATTTATCAGTAAATTTAAAGAAACAGCTTTGATTGCCTACACACACACATACACATACACACTCTCTCTCTCTCCTATAAACCATAAGAATTATTTTAATGGGGCTGATTTTTTTCTGAGGTTAAATGCCACAGAGAAATACAAAAGGGCAAAGTGGTCCTAGGGAGATATATACCTGTTCTTTGTAGATACAATAAATTTTTTTGCTCCTTCTTTATAGCACAAAGGGGTGATTCTTAGCAAAATAGGAGTGACTTTTCTTCCCTTCTTGGGATACTTTGCTAAGAAGAATATTTTCTAGCTCCATCCATGTAAACATGAAGGAGGTAAAGTCTCCATCTTTCTCTAGGGTTGCACAGTATTCCATGGTGTACATATACTACAATTTATCGATCCATTTGTGGATTGATGGGCTCTTGGGCTTCTTCCATGACCTAGAAACTATGAATTGGGATGCAATGAACATTCTGATACAAATATCTTTATTGTAGTGTGATTTTTGGTCTTCTGGATATACTCAGCCCTACTATGAAACTAATTTATAGCTTTCCTATGAAATTTAAGCCCAGGAATTTGGGGAGAGAGGAGGGGAAGGTGGAGGGTGGGTGGAGGAAGGGTGATTGGTGGGATTACACCTATGGTTCATCCTTTAAGGGTACATGTGAATCTCTCTAAATGTAGAATATAAATGTCTTAACACAATAACTAAGAAAAAGACATGAAGGCTATGTTAACCAGTTGAATGAAAGTATTTCAAATTGTATATAGAAACAACACACTGTACCCCATGATAGTATTAATGTATACTGCTATGATTTAATAAAAAAGAAGAAAAAAATAGGAGTCACTAATATTGCTCACTTCCTTTCAAAGACATAGTATCTTTCCATTATCTGAGACATATTCACCGTGTAATATGTGTGTTCAATATCTACTCTTTTTTTCCTGTTATTTGTGATAGCATATTTTGGAAATCTTGTGGATTGATTGATTCTGATGTTTCCCAAATAATTTCATAATAGTTGTTTAAACTGTGGAGAGGCTAATGATCCTCCAAGTTTTTAGTGATGAGGCTGTCAATAGCAGGGTAGAGGAAAAAATGAGAAGATGACAGTTCTACAACTTTAATGTAACCAGTGATTTATGAGAAACACCAAGTAAGATAAAACAAAGAGAAGTAGAAACAGAAAATGAACCATAAAGAAAGGCTAAGAGTATTGGGTCTTAATCCACTTTTTATTATTTCTGGAATTTGATAACTTGTTTTTTCTTCCCAACGGCAAAGTATAAGAGCTATTTGGCAATGAAAAGATGGTTTACAAAGACACGAACTATCTTTGGGAAAACTTTAATGTAAATACACAACTTGATTTGGAGGGGTCATATGGGGGGACTTTTGGTGTCTTGTGCAGAAAATTAATAATTCTGGAGACGATTAGTGCTTTGTTTTGGTTTTTCTCACATTGCAGTACTCAGTAATGCCCTCGTTTGCTTTTGTTGTATTGACTTACCCATGACTAGTTCTCAAGGAGGACCTGGATAAAAACGTTCTGGATGCTTTCAATTGGAAAGAGGAGTGTTTTTGAATGAATGAAGTTTTGTTTTGTTTTGTTTTTTACTTTACTAGAATCAAGTTTTAACATCTATTTCTCAATTTTTGGATATAAAATATTCACACAAAATCTGTGTATCCTTAAAGTATAACCCTGGTGATGCTGTTTTGTTCTGTGTAGAAAAGGATCTGGTTTTGAGGCAGAAAAATCACCGTTAGTTTGAAACCAGCAAAGCAGTATTGACATGAGAAACATACAATGCAAATTGCTAATTAAACAACAGTAATTTTTCATGGCAATTTATGTACTTGGGCACTCAAGGAGCAGGTCAGTTGAGGATGTGTGTGCAGTCGTGTTTACTTGCTCTCGACTGTCAGAGGGCTGAGGGCTGAGGAAAGCATGTCTAGGTTTCAGCGTGGTTGAGAAGGTTCCAGCAGTTACTGTTGTCATTGTATATGGTCCCTCTTTGCTACCAAATGCATCACACTCACTCTCTGACCTTATTCCATTTAGGACGGCTGTCTGATGAGTCTTCTTTTTACGTGGTGTCTCCTATTCCTTCCTGCTCTTCCCAGATTGTCCTTCCTTGGGCTAATTATTTGATTTCTGTGTAATAGCTTCTATTTCCCTTGCCCTGTCCTCCTCATTCCTGCATCTCTTATTCTCAAGTTCTCCGCTGTGGCTTTGCCTTCTTCCCTCCCTGCTCTCTGATGTTTAACTTCGGTTTCCTTCTTTTTGTTCTTTCAGCCATCGGTCTTTCCCTGTCCTTTTATTTTTAATTGTTGCTTTTGGTTTCTTGCCATTTCTGTTCAAGGTATAATGAGATTCAGTTTTGACTTTCTCCTTTCTTTGCTTGGTTATGAATTAATTTTTGGCTTTTCAAACTTACCTGAACTCTTTAGGATCACATTTGTGTCAGAGTTAGTCTGTGAACAATCAGAGAACTAATACCACAGTAACCATCTCGGAACGCCCTCCAATACAGAGAGTAGGGTCTGATACAGATGAAGGGCATAAGCAAAGGTTTGCAGAGTGGATTGATTTGTGTTCTTCTGTGTGTCTTGTACATTACTCCATCACCATAGATAATGCTTTTTAAAACTAGACTTGCATAGTATCATCTTTACCTCTCTGATTCTTTAAGTTAAAAGGAACTCTGAGTGATAGAAAGAAGTCTTAGTAAATTTTCTTTCTTTAAGTACTCAGGCTGATGCAACCTGCCTGTGCCTTACCTCTCCCTCCTGAAATGTGTGGGTCTCTTGGTTAGGGGCCCTTGGGCTGTTGGCTGGAGTTGGGTTTCATTCCTAGATGATGGGACACACTGTGAAGCAGAAGGTGAATTAACTTAGAATCTGTCATCAGGGGTTGGGAAGAAAGAAAGGAAACTGCCATAGTGCTGCCTTCCAAGATGCTGGCAAGAGTCAAGACACGTGCAGACGACTCAGTCTGGGGCAGAGTGGATTTCAGTGATAGACGGAGTAGCCAAGATTTGAAACTAGGGGATGAGAGTAAGCAAGTAGGCCAGGACTAAATGCAGTAGTAGTGGTTTGGACAGGCAATTCCTGAGCAGTCGCCAAGAATATCAGCCTTTATATGTGGCTTCCTTTCATGGGTTGGCAGAAAGTTAGACACATCAGGATAGAACTTAGCTTAAAGGGCTGGAAGATGGGCTGAGTTATTAGGTCCATCTTTTTGTCAATTGTGTTTATTCAAATTGAGTAAAATAGTCATTTATCAACCATGCATGCCGCAAACCTATCCAAATACCCAAATGTTTTTCTTAACTCAGAATTTTCTCAGGTGTGAATGACAGAAAGAAAATCCTGCACAGTCTCCCTGGGCAGTGAGCTATGCAGGTATGAATACATATCTATAACAGATGCAAGATGATTGCACGATGGAATTCTGATATAAACCTCAAACTTCCTCACTAAGGAATCTAGGAAAACGGTGACCCAGTTGTGGCAAAGAGAACAATCTATGATTTTGGTTTGGATTTCTCTTGATTTTTCCAAGTTGTGCTAAATCTCTTATGTCTGTTCTGTGATTTTTTTTTTTTTCATATTTTTCATTGTACTGACATCCTTAATCCCATTTGCAGAAAATACAGCTTCTTTCTCTATAATTCCTCAAAATACAGTAAAATTTTCTATTGCAAAGTAATGCACACTTTGCATACTTGGGGGAAGAATTCAAAGTACATCATGACAATGTTAATAAACTTCATCAACACACCATACGGGGCATCAAGAACTCTCTGAAGTAACCAGTAATTCTATGTCTTTCTACAGAATTCTCTATGCCCTTGTAAACATGAGATCAGACCTATGATGTAAGATCAAACTTAACAAGTTTACTGCATTTTTAAATGACAGAAGCGCTTTACGCATTCTTACCAGGCCATCAGATCTCTCTGTTTCTTATCGTCAGGGTAGTTGTTCCCAGCCTGTTTAGGCAAGTGTTGCCCATCAGTGGGAACACACTTTATTGCCACTGTTGTACCACTATGAATAATGTTAAAATTCATATTCAAGGTACTCATTTAAATAGTTAACATTCAATCTATGATCTTCTAATTAATTTTGTTTCCATTATAACATTGAAAATTGTCTTGATGGACACAAGAATTGGTATCTTGGCTTGAGTAACTAACTTGAAGATTCTGTGCCTGCATGCATGCCCTGAACCTTTGTATTTTTGTAAAAGGGTCATCTCTTTTAGGAGACAAACTCACACCTACTACTCCCAAATTAGAGTTCAAGCTGAAAGGGAACTTCATATTTGACAGGAAAGAAAGGCAGCAACAGGCAAACACCAACATTAAGCATCCCAAACCTCCCTAATAGTTCTGGAAACCACTGAAAGGTTTTTCTAGTACAGAAAATATTTTTTTCCAAAGACTTTGGGCATCATTATTTTTCCTTTTATATTATCATCCTGGGATATGCACAATTTCATTTTTTGATAACCTTTATCTGTTGAACTTAGTATAGGACCAATGTCAAGTAACATCATCATATATCAATTGAACTAGTAAAAGTGTCTCTACTAAATACAATGCATGTGGGCTCAATCTGATTTTATTTCTTTTTAGCCCATACTTGTTCTCTTTCTTCTAATTCCAATTTTATTTAAGATCAGAACATGGCATACAAAAGATAATACAAAGATTTACCTGCTGAAGATGCTGTTCTAGATTGATGTAGAAATACTACCTACAATCTGTCTAGAAGACTGTAGATCATAAACCCTCAATAGTTTCTTCTGCTATGAGGAAAGTTAAAGAAAATAAATGTCAGTTGGGCACAGTGGCTTATGCCTATAAACCTAGCACTTTAGAAGGCCAAGATGAATGTATTGCTTGAGCTCAGGAGTTCAAGACTAACCTGAGTGAGAGCGAGGCCCTGTCTCTGCTAAATAGAGTAACTGGTCAAACGTGGTGGTGCACACCTGTAGTCCTAGCTACTTGGGAGGCTGAGGCAAGAAGATTGCTCAAGCCCAAGTGTTTGAGGTTGCCGTGAGGTTTGATGCTACAATACTCTACTCAGTGCAACAGAGTGAGACTCTATCTAAAAAAAAAAAAATTATATCTAACAGCACTTCATTCTCTTTATATATTCACAGTTTATGGAATTAATCACACCTTTTAATATTTGATGGCTGAGTCTCACACATTCTGGCAATTTACAGAATCTTTCCTTACCTAGGACTTGCAAAACTGACCTTTCTGTTTTTTACTTTGATTTGTGTAAGATAGGGATAGGTAGCTTAGTTCAACAGAGTAGCCAAATAAGTGTTTTCTCTTTTAACAAATGGAAGACTTACTATTTTTTACCCATGTTTAAAATGTAGCAGTATATAATACTTAATGTGCAAATGTAAACATTTTAACAGAGTCTGAACCTAGTTAGTAACTAGAAGTGAAAACACTGGTTTGGTTGAGTGAAAGGACTCTGTGTAAGACAGAGTGATAGTTCTGGGAGGCCTAATTTATGATTCTTCAGTTTACTTGAAGACATTTCCCCAGGGTTTTCTTACTTTTAATATTTCAGTTTCTTGTCATTTCTTCCCATCACAAGAATATTTAGTCATTCAATAAGAATGTCTTGCAGATCAATATTAGACTGTAGTAATGTGTTTCAATGTTCTGCAAAGAATACCGGCATATTAACATATTATGAAAGTGATAAAATATAAATAAGAACCATTATCTCAAAAGAGATTGTTATTAGTGGTAATGGTAAGGAGAGGGTGATTGAAAAGCTTGCAATTGACTTGATACATGAATATAATGGTGCTCAGAGCCTCATGATCACTCAGATCAATGCTATCCATTGAAACATTTTTTTGGCACTTCCATTATGTTTCTCCACCATCCATCTCTGCAATCAGCTGGACTGAAATCATATAGAGATTTGCTTTCAAATTTCTCATACTTCTTACATGAGCTTTTTTATTGTTTTGTTTTGAAAAGCAGGGCAAGTCTGTCTCAGCACTCTATAGAAAACTCACCCTGTCGTCTGAGATGAATATATTGGAAAATTGTCTGGTTTTTACATTGCTGTGTCTCACAATACTTGCACTTTCCTTATTTAAGTTTCCAGGATGCCTTTTGTACACTAGTGTAAATAACTTACAAAGGAGAAAAGGGGTCATTTTCTTGTAGCCAGCTTACAGAGTGTCAGTCCTTACTTCCTGAGAGCAAAACCACATGTTTAAAAATGCTGTGCGTGAGGCCAGTATTAGCTCTGAGCGTGGCAGAGGGTTTTAACTAGATAGTTCTCTAGACTATTCCTTGGGGGAATGAAGGAATTGAGTTTGTTTGTTTATCTGGTTTTTTTTAGTTTCACCAGCTTAGCATTGAGCTTTCACGTAACCTTCAAACTTGCACATTTACCATTGCTAAACTTTAATTTTACCCTTTTGGTAATATTCTTCCCATTACCATGGCTGTCCTCATCAAGCAGTTCATGCTCAAAACTCAAGGACCATCTCAAAGGTCTTCAAGCTGTGTGGTCCTTCCTGGCATATGGTGGGTGCTTAATAAATGTCAACTG
Source organism: Galago senegalensis (assembly GCA_963575145.1). Lineage (NCBI taxonomy): Eukaryota > Metazoa > Chordata > Mammalia > Primates > Galagidae > Galago > Galago senegalensis. Next base: position 28,332 of record CAUYTI010007936.1, read on the forward strand.
ACTTATCACTGGTCTACACAGACGTTGCTATTTCCTTATGCTGATACCTGGGTGGCAATTAACCATTTTTTCCTTCCTTTTGGTATATCCTATTAGCTCCCAGAAAGTTGAACCCTTCTCTGTTCCATCTTTCAATTGCTCTCAGACCTTATGGCATTGACTTGTACGTAGTTGGTGCTAGTCAATATCTACTGAATAAAGAATGGATGGTCTCATTCCCTAGACATCCTTTAATTGATTTTATAATCTTCAGGAAACTTTAATAAGACTTACTCTATACTTATCTCTGCTTCTCTTATAGTTTACTTTATTTCTTTTGAATAATTCAAGATCATAGTTCACTTTCCACCCCAAAGGCACTCTTATAAAAGCTAGGGGAAAGAAATATTCAGGTAAAATTCTCCTCAAGGTGTTTGGCACTTTTCTGTAAAATATTTGCTATCTTCTTGCTGACTTAACTCACATGTTTACTCTCCAGTCAACATTGACCTAATGAAAAATAGATATCTCAGTACATCCGTCTACCCTCTTTTGCATATTGGTACGATGATGTTTTCAAAATAGAGAAATAAAACATTTTGGTGTTTGTACAATGTTGAATTATAATGTCTTACAGTCCAGCACTGTGCTCACTCATTTTACATCTTATGTTTATTAAGAAGAAGTTTGGTACTTGGAATGTCAGAATCGAGACGAAATGTATTCCTGTTTTTAGAGTTTTCTTTTAGGTCTGTATGGGGTGGTTTGAACAAGACAGCGAAGGTTAGGACATGGTTCTTGCCCCTCAGAAGTTGATAATTTATTCGAGAAAATAGAGGTGACTCATGGAACAAAAGAGTGACTAAATGATGCAAGGTCATGCAATATTGACTACAATTGAGGAGAAAGGGCAAGGACTATTTGAGCAAGTGGACCCTGAAAGGGAGAAAGCAGTGTTGGGTCGGGCTTGAGGTGGACAAGAGATTTGGGTATTTGGCATTTTAGTTAAATCACAGAAGGAAAGGAGGGTATTCCTGCTGGAACAAGAGTAGAAAGATAACACAGGCATGAGATGGGAATCAGAATAGTGGACAGATGGGACAGAACAGTGAGAAACAGACTTACCTGAAGCAGTGAGAAATTAGCCAGAAAGGCTGTAGGTTGATAGCCAGAACACAGAAACTTCCAAAAGGCTTCAAGAGGTTAAGAGGTCAGGGGGGAAAGAAGAAGAATCCTTTGATCTTTGTGCAGGGAGTGGTTTTATAAGTTTTATTTAAAAGATGTTACTATAAATAAAAGTGACAGGTTATCAATTATTTGTCATATTAATGAAATTTTTGCATTTTGACTACAGGAGTATGATTGGGTCTCCACCAATGAGTGTGGGCTCCAGCAACCACGGGTTCCTCTAACGACAGGTCCTTCCCACCTCAGATTCCACTAACTGCAGGTTCTACCAACTACAGTGGAAAATATTTGAAAAAATGAAATAAAAATGATAGAGCAATAAAAGGAAAATACAGTATAATTGTTGACCTCACATTTACATTGTTTTAAGTATTACAAGTAATCTAGAGCTGGTTTAAAAGCTATGTGAGGATGCGTGTGAGTTATGTGTTAATCTATGCCATTTTATATAAGACACCAGAAAATCCTCAGACTTTTGTATCTGAGGGTGAATCCTGGAACCAATCCCCCCCCCATCAATGCTGAGAAACAACTATATTTATAAATTTTCATGTAGTAAAAAAAACTGCCATAATGTAAAATAAAAAGCAAACAAATACTCATTAAAAAAGCCCAATTCATAATTGCCAGGTCATGGAAGAAGCCCAAGTGCCCATCGATCCACGAATGGATCAACAAACTGTGGTATATGTACACCATGGAATACTATGCAGCCATTAAGAAGGATGGAGAATTTACATCCTTCATGTTCA
>CAUYTI010007938.1:0-24246 GCA_963575145.1 Galago senegalensis
TCCCAGCTACTTGGGAGGCGGAGGCAGGAGACTCGCTTGAGCCCAGGAGTAGGAGGTTGCAGTGAGCTGTAATGCCACAGCACTCTACCCAGAGGGACAGCTTGAGGCTCTGTCTCAAAAAAAAAAAAAAAAAAAAAAAAAGATATTTGTATGAGAATGTTTATTGCAGCCCAATTCATAATTGCTAAGTCATGGAAGAAGCCCAAATGCCCATCGACCCACAAATGGATCAATAAATTGTGGTATATGTACACCATGGAATACTATGCAACCCTAAAGAAAGATGGAGACTTTACCTCCTTCATGTTTATATGGATGGAACTGGAAAATGTTCTTAGCAAAGTATCTCAAGAATGGAAGAAAAATTATCCAATGTACACAGCCCTACTTTGAAACTAATTCATAGCTTTTATAGGAATGTCATAACCTAATTATAGCCTTAGAATATGGGAAGGGGGTGGGAAGGCGAGGTGAGGGGATGGCTGGGAGGAGGGAGGGTGATTGGTGGGGTCCCCTCTATGGTTTATCTTACAAGGGTACAAGTGAATCTTGCTAAAAGCAGAGTATGAATATTTTACCTCAATAACTAAGAAAATGACATGAAGGTTATGTTAACCAGTTTGATGAGAGTATTTCAAAATGTATATGAAAACAGCACACTGTACCCCATGATTGCAATAATGTACACAGTTATGCTATAAGAAATTTTAAAAAAAAGAATGAAACTGAGGAGTTAATTCAACCAGGACTGCTTTCCCTGCTTTCTTTTAGTTGCTTGATTTTTGTTTTATTTTTTCCTTGAAGCTGAAGGCTGTGGTAGTGGAAGGCCATGATGCTGCACATTAAAACTTAATCTTCACTGGCTACTTCATAGAAACCATTCAGAAGTCAACATGGTAATGGCTGCTTCAATTGTTTTTAAGGAATATGGGTCTGCTCCTCTCCAGTTCAAACCAGTTGAGACTGACCTTTTAACCAGGCCTAATTGATTTTGTATAGTTATTTTGAAGTTAGATATTTTGTTAAAGTTTTCTATTGTTTTTGGTAACTTGCAAGTAACTTGGTAACTCAGAAGTAATGAAGTTTGTAATTTTTTTACAAACTACTGGGATTTTTAAGTTATCATAATTGTACTAGCTAGGATCTTCAACTTTACTAGGGGTTGTGGTAATGAGTACACTTATCTCATAATTGATTTGTAGATAATGCTTTTGTTTCCTCATAAAATTGATATATTTGTTCTAATGTTACCTTCAATGATTATGTCACTGTTTTGCCTATAGTTGATGTTCTGTAAATATTCATGGAATAAAGGAGCCTGAAATAAAAAAAAAGAAATTATACTATGTATCTTCTTAGACTGAAGTGGAATAAAATTAGAAGACAATTCCAACAGAAACACTCATCCCTACACACAGTCATGGAATCTAACAACCTATTGTTAAATGATGCTTGGGTCAAGGAGGAAATAAGACAGAAACCAGAAGATTCCTTGACTAAATGGTAATGGGGTTATAAGTAATCAAAACCTGTGGGATACTGCAAAAGCAGAATTTCCTGAGACGAAAGTTCATAGCCTTAAAAACCCACATCCAAAAGGCAGAAAGATGACAAATCAACAATCCAACGAATCATATCTCATAAAACTGGAAAAGGAGGATAAATCCCAAACCCAGTAACAGTAGAGAAATTACCAAGATCAAAGGAGAACTAAATGAAATTGAGAACAAAAGAACCAAGCAGATTAATGAAGCAAAACGTTGGCTCTTTGAAATGATAAACAAAATCAACAAGCCTTTGTTTACATTAACCAGAAATAAAAAGGTAAGAACTCTAATAAGCTCAATCAAAAATGAAAAAGGGGAAGTTACTACTGATATCACAGAAATACAGAACATCACTGAACACTATAAAAATCTCTATGCTCATAAACTTGTGAATGTGGTAGAAATGGATAAATTCTTGGAACTGGACTACCTTCCTAGAGTCAATCAGGAAGCAATAGAACTCTTGAACAGACCAATATTAAGCATCAAAATTGAAGAAACAATAAAAGATCTAAGAAAAAAAAGCCCTACACCAGATGATTTTCACACCCAAATTTTACCTATATAGAAGAACCTGTACCTATTTGTAGAAATTGTTTCATAACATTGAGAAGGAAGGAATACTTACTGACTCATTCTGTGAAGTGATACCAAAGCCAGGAAAAGATACAACAAAAAATGAAAACTACAGACCAATATCTCTTTTGAATGTAGATGCAAAAATTCTTAATAAAATCTTAGCAAACAAAATCTAACTGCACATCAAAGACAAAAAATCCACATGACGGAGTAGGCTTCATTCCAAAGATGCAAGTTTGCTTCACATAATGCAAATCTATAAATGTAATTCATCACATAAGTAGAAGCAAAAACAAGATTCTCTCAATAGATGCAGAAAAAGTATTTGACAAAATTCACTACATTTTTTTTATCAGAACACTTAAATAGGTATATAAGAAAGGACATACTTCAAAATGATGAAAGCTATTTATGAAAAACCCACAGGGCAAGTCGTTATATTAATTTCAGATAGATCAGAGTTCAAAGTAAAGAGTGTATCAGGAAAAAAAGAAGGACATTATGTAATGATAAAAGGGGTCAATTCTCTAAGAAGATATAAAAGTACTTAACATGTTTGCATCTAACAGGCAAAAACTGAAAGCACTACAAGAAAAAATACATAAATCCATCTATAGTAGTAGATTTATTATTATTTATTATAGTTGGATTCTTTAATACACCTACATCAGAAATGCATAAATCTATCAGTCAATTAGTAAGACATAGTTTAACTCAACATTATTGTCAATCCACTGGATGTGACTGACATCTACAGACTACTTCCAACAACAGCATAATGTACATTCTTTATAAGCTCACATGAAACATTTACTAGACAGGCTACATTATGGGTCATAAAACACATCTTAACAAATTCTCAAAAGTGTACTTCCTATCTAGTTAAGTACATATGGCAATTAATTAAAAATCCTGAAATAAAATCATAAATAAAATATGTGGATGAAATTTGAGATTTCTTATTATGGAGGGCAAGGATACAGGAAGTTAGAACCATCTATAATAATATATTTTCTGTTTCTCTGGCATTCAAAGGTGGAGCTTATCATTCTGTTCACTCTGTTTATCCTCCTAATCCAGAGTTTCTCAGCCTTGAACTATTGACATTTAGAGATGAGTAATTTTTGTTTGTTTGTTTGTTTTTTGAGTAATTTTTGTTGTAGAGGTTGTTCCGTCCCTTGTAGGGTGTTTAACAGCACCTTTGGTTTCTAGACTTCAGCAGTACCCTTCCCTGGTCATGACAATTATAAATGTTTCTAGACATTGTCTATTGTACCCTATGGGATAAATCACGCTGATTGAGAACCACTGGCCTCATCTATAATTGGCTTAAAGCTAACTTTTGCTTTTCTTCTTTTTAATTTCTTATCTGAAATTCTACTATTTCTTTATAAAAGTCAAATTGATTCCCTTTAATCTCAAATTTCCCTGTATTGCCACCTGTCACTTGTTAGTTCTTCTTAGAATCAGAAATATCTTGGAAAGAACTTCCCCAGAATCCACAAAGATAGTTCATCATGTCCTTTGGATCTTTCCTCAAAGTCGGAGCTTCCCTGCTTTTCCTTCTTTGTAAGAAGGCCCACTATGACCACCCACTGCCATAGCCACATTCTTTGTCCCCATACTCACACTTTGTTCTGGCTTCCCCACAGCACTTACCATCTTCTGAAAACCCTTCCTTTATCTGCTCTGCTTGTAGAATATAGTCTGTGTCTTCCACCTAGAACATACTCTCCACAGGCCAGGAACATTTCTCTTTTTACTTTAATGATGTTCCTCAGAGGCAAACATCGTCTGTCAGACATGCATCATCTGCCAGACAAATGTCAAGGAAATGAATGATCACTGTAGAGCACCTCCCTGTTCTAGAGACAGCGTCTTTATTAATATAGCCTCATGGAAAATGTGGTTTTATGGAAGCGTCAGCACAGCACCCTCTCACAGTGGCATCAATGCTGACTGGGCTTTTCTCACCAGTGCTGTGTGCTCCTACCTTCCACTCCTTCCTCATATACAAATCCTCCTACGCTCTGCAGCACACAATGGTGTTTCTCTCATAGGAAAGAGCTGTTGTCCTTGATTATGGGTCCATTTTTCTAAACAAATATAAATCTAACAGAGAGCCTACTTTATAAATCCATGAGTTTGAAATTTGAACCAGTGATAGGATTACCAGAACTAAGAACAGAAACAGGAGTAGGTGATCTGAGGGGACGTAAACCTAATAGGAACTTATCTAAGATAAGAAATGGTGGGATCCCTCCTCTCTACTAATTCCAGAATTGATTTCCTTTAAAAAGTTGAGTGCAGCAACATGGATAGAACTGGAGAATGTTATGTTAAGAGAAATAAGCCAGGCACAGAAAGACAAATGTTACATGTTCTCTGTCATATGTGGGAGCTAAGAAGTTTGATTTCACAGAGATAGTGAATAGAATGGTGGTTACCGGTGGCTGGGAATGGGTATAAAAATACAGTTTGATAGCAAGAATAAGGTCTAGCATTCACTAGCACAATAGAGTGACTTTAGTTAATAATAATTTATGTTTCAAAATAACTGGAAAATTAGGTACATTCCCAACATAAAGAAATAATAAATGTTTGAGATGATAAGGAACCTGATTACCCAGATTTGATCATTACACACTGTACATCGATATCAAAATACCATATGTGCTCCATAAATATAGACAATTATTATGACAAAGAAAAGATGGAAAACTCAATCTAGTAAAGAGCCCTAGAAGGAGGGCAAGAACTTGATGGGTTTGAAAGTTCCTCTTTTGATACCACAGAGACTCCCCTGGGCAGTATCTCAGCTTCTGTGACCATAGGTCGTGCTGAGACAAGACTATACTGGGACAGGGACAACAGAACAAAGAGGATGAACCAGGCAAAGGGTGACTACAAAAAGCTCATGATGGACTGAACACAGACTGACTGGGCACAGACTCCATCCGCACTTGGCTCTTCACATCCTTTGTCCCCACCTGCAGCACAGCAAACATGGATTCTGGAAAGGTTCATGTCTTCTATTTATTTCCCCTCTCAAATTTTAGGAAACCCCTCTTCTAATTAACTCATCAACCTCTTGTTGCAAGAATTTGAGAAAAACAAATTTATATTCAATTTTTATTTTCAGTAGGGAAGTAGCTGAGTCCAGCAAGGATGGAGCCATCACAGCCCCACCTTGCTGGAATGGGAAAGATGGCCGAGGACAGGGCAGATGTTGGTTTGGTGGTAGAAGTCATGGTGGACTTAAGAGTGGGCTGGTCTTCTCACCTCCTCATATTATGCTGACAGGAATGCAGAATTATTCAGATGCCTTTCAGTTAGAGAACTCAGAGGCTCTGGAATTCACAAGGGAAGGTATAAACAAATCTTGCAAAACTCAGTCCCACACAAGGCAGCTGCCTCATAGTATGGAAAAAAAGTAATCAGAAAAAATTCAGGTCAGTTAAGGTAAATAGTGAAACTCTGAAAAGCCCACCACCCACTCATAATATCCTATCAAAGAATCCCCATAGCCCAGCTGTGTCCCCTTTGCCCCAGCCCCTCCCATATCAGTCCTTCCAGGCTCTCACCTTTATAAAAATGATTGAGTCATCAAAGCCTGAGGCACTGTCCCTGCTGAGGGTAGAAGAAAAGAAGATTTGGTCAGTGGGCACAGGAGGAATTAACAGGATGAGTTAGCTCCCCCATGGGCTGCTGTCTATACTATACCAAAGTTTTCAGGGATGACACCTTGCCCCATACTTATAGGCAGCCTCAGTGTAGCTCCCTCCTTTTCTACCTGTGGAAAGAAAATGCCCCTGTGAGAGGCTATGGGGGAAGCAGGGCCATAGGGTCCTAGAGGAATCCCCTAGTCTTGGATCCCAGAGAAGTTTCCAGAACTGTGACTAAAGATCTAGGGCAGGATCAGGAAATATAAGGGAAGAAGTAACTTGGCTAACTATCCTCCTAGAGATTTGTCCTCTGCAGGGACCTTCCCCTGAGACCTGTGACTTCTAGATTCAGATCCCTATTACTACAGTCACCAAGATGAGAAATTTATCCTTCATTTTCCATGTGCTTTACAATACAGCAAGTCTGAGCAATCAAGGCCCCTGAACAAGGCAAAGCACACTTCTGCCTGGACTTGAAACCCCTGGTTGGACAAATAAAAATTCAAACCTTCCCCTTCCCCTTTTTTCTTACCTGAGCTCTTCTTCCTCCACATCATATCAGTTCCAGTGAGTACAACAAAAACCAGACCAGCAATTATGCCCTTTAGTGGGGATGCTGGGTTGGAAAGACAGCTTTGGGAAAGGACAGGAAGGTCAAGGGCCTGACCCCAGGCCTCAGCTCTGACCCTACTGAATGGCTCCAGAAGGACCCCTGCTTTCCCTGAGAAGAGATGCGACCTTCCCACCCTCCTCCTGACCCCATCTCAGAGGGGCTCCTGTAGCTCCTTGTTCCAGACACAACACGTGTATCTCTGCTCCTTTCCAGAAGGCATCACGGGTGCCCACTTCTGGAAGATTCCATCACCTGAAAGCCTGTTCTCTGTAAGCTCCATGTCTTGGGTCTTGGTCCTCCCCATCTTGCTGCCAGGGCAGTTGATCTCTGCAGGGTAGAAGCCCAGGGCCCAGCACCTCATGGTGGCCTAAAGTCAGAGACAGGGTGGTAGGTCACACGTGTCTTTGGGGGGATCTGAGGGATACCTTACTCACTCTTTCTTTCTTTTATTTTTTTGAGACAGATTCTCAAGCTGTCACCCTGGGTAGAGTGCAGTGATGTCACAGCTCACAGCAAGCTCAAACTCTTGGGCTTAAGTAATTATCTTGCATGGGAGTACAGGTGCCTACCAAAACACCCAGCTATTTTGTTGTTATTGTAGTTGCAATTGTCATTGTTATTTAACTGATCTGGTCAGGTTGGAATCTGCCAGCCTCAGTGTATGTGGCTGGCACCCTACCCACTAAGCTGGATGCTGCCCCTTACTCACTTTTTATATTAATAAGCATTTGGTACCTTACCCTGTTCTTTCACTATCCTAATACTGTATATACTTTTGACTTCTCATTTTATTTTGCTTACTTTTAAAAGAAACAAGCAGGTACTTTGTTAAAGTTTGTGTGTGATTATTATCATTATTTATTCATTTGAATATTTTATGATAATCTGAGTAAATATTAACTTTATTAACATAATATGGAATGAATTTTTTATGTAGTTTCTATAACTATTTTTGATGATTACTGAGCTTAATACAGACAAAAATTAAAACCTAGGGAGGTGCCTGTGGCTCAGTGAGTAGGGTGCCGGCCCCATATACTGAGGATGGTGGGTTCAAACCCAGCCCTGGATAAACTGCAACAAAAAAATAGCCGGGCATTGTGGTGGGCACCTATCATCCCAGCTATTCAGAAGGCTGAGGTAAGAGAATCACCTAAGCCCAGGAATTGGAGGTTGCTGTGAGCTGTGACACCATGGCACTCTACCAAGGGCAATAAAGTGAGACTCTGTCTATAAAAAAAAAATATTAAAACCTAAATATTTTATTAGTATTAATAGTTTAGAATGGTCAAAATTTAATTGCAATAATGCATTTCACTTGAATTCACATCAGATCATATGCATAGCCTATGATGCCAGTTACTATTAATACAAGTTATTATTCACTATATTTAACTATGGATTCATCTGCCTTCTATGTTTTTTTCTTTTGCTTCCTAAATGTTAGCATTTGCCAAATGGAAACAGAGACAGACTTGTGTATGACAACTCTTTAGAGATAGAATCAAACTTCTTCCTGATACTTTCCAGTGAAGAAATAAATATATTTCTTGGAGGAGGTGCCAAGATAAAGATTCAGAATATAGAGAAGAATAGAGTTGTAATGTATAAACATATATCCTATTGTTTTTGAGAAGGAATTGTATAATCAGTACAGCCTTATATGCTTCTCTGTATGTGTTTGTATATGTGTGTTGTGTAGCTGAGTGCATTGCTAGGAAGGATGTGATACTCTCTCACAAGACACACAATCTTCCTGAAGTCAGACACCACCCCTGACTGCAACAAAGTTTTGTCAGTGTACTGTCTTAAAGTGAAGATTGGTCAGATTTATACCCTCTGAATTTGGGGAAGTGATATAGAGGATGCAGAGAAAATCAGGGAGTGGCTCATCAGAAGCAAAACCATCTACTTTCTCTTCTCACATGTTCTTATTAAGGGTCTATGACATAGGTGATGTTTTAAGAAAAGATGGCTGTGGAAGATGGTGAATCAATGTGTAAATATAGGTCATTATTTTAATCAGTTATTTTTTCTTTACTGAAGAATAAATGCAATTTACTCAGTCTCCTAGTACACCTCTCATAAAATTGCTATAAGTTGTTCTAAATAATAATTTCATAGGACATTGACATAGCTCTATTGTTGGGGAATGGAAATAAAGCAGTTTCAACTGAATTATGTTAATGCATCATCTGATTGATGATTAGATCCTTGATAGAGTGACTATGAGGAAATCATGGAAAGCAAAGGTTAGTCCTGTCAATACTCTTTTAAAAACCAATTTATAATTCATATGTAGTATTAATGCATTTAAAAATAATGATTATGCAATAGTGAAGGTTAACATTTACTGTTTCTTATATGCCAGGCCTTGCACTAAGTGTTTTAAAAACATATCTAATAGCATAGCATATCACATACTTTCTTTCCCCAATAGGAAACAAAGAAACATTTTACTGTGAAAATAGATGAAATAAAGGATTGAGCCAGTCAAGGATCATTTCTGATTAAGTGGAGCTAACCCCAAATGAATGATTTGTGCTGAATTATTTCCAAAGCAGAACTGTAGAGTGTGTGCTCACCTTGGATCTTGGGGCTTTGTAAGGAGGCCTCTGAAGACAAGCCATTGAGCTATCAAGATTATCTTGTCATCTTCTTTTATTTCTTTCATACATTCACCTATCACTGAATGTCCATCTTTTGATTTAACACTTCATAAACTTACCAGTGTTTAGTGACCACTTAATCTTTTATGATATTGAATAGAAATCTATAAAATATAATTTATTATTGGGTATAAAACTCCTCTATATCATATTATAGATTATTTTATAGATTGACAATAAGAGAGAATTTTGCATGCAGTGAGGCTTTGAATCTTAATATCCATTTCTTACTTGTTATTCATGATTTGCCTCTATAATGTTTGTATTTTTACGTACAAACAATTCAGCAAGAAAGATAGGAGTGGCTTCATTATCCTACTTTTACAACAAAATGATGAGTCAGAAACTTTAAGTCCCCAAAATTTATCAACTGAGATAAGTAATATCCATGGAAAATTGCTCTACTGTCTGCCAGTGTTCCTCTCTGGTAGATCCTGACACCTGCCTTCAACATATTACTCTCCTTTCATAGATAATTATGAAAATAAAACATTCTTGATAAATATGAAAAGCTGACCTCTACCTAGGGATCTCAGTATTCCCAGACTAAGATCAATAGATGAGGGAGTTCTTTCTGTCTAAATACAATGGGAAGTGTAATAAAATTATCAGATTTTACCTAGTTCAGTATTATTTCAAATGACAGGGAGAAAGAAGAGAATTTTATAATTGTTTGTGTTCTCACTTCCATTGAGTCCTATGTGTTTATTTTCATATGATTCAGTATTTATTTCTAACAGAATACTATTCTTTGTCAGTTTGTTTAGAAGTACTCATAGATATGCACTGTCTCTGCTAGTCTACTTTTTTCAGTTAATTTATCATGGGATGTATATTTGTAGTCATCCCGTATATTAGCATTTCTGTATGATGAGTCCTAAAACTGTGAATGTGTTAGCCTTTATGCAGTGAGTTATCATGTATGTCCAGTCCACTACTAGGTACCTCCCATTCACTAACATACACATTTGCCATTTGCTTCTACAATCTAAATGGGACAAGTGTATTTATAATATAAAAGGAAATCTTCAGAAAGTCACCAGTTAGAAAATAATCAGACATTCTTCCTTTATGCTGGGGCTTTCCCCCTTGGTCCTCTGTTAATGTCACTGATGAAACTGTAGTTCCTACATACCTGTGTGGAGGGTGCAGGGTCACAGTTGGGCAGCCTCTGGTTCTCCCCTTCCTCTACTTTTCTTCCCTTTCTTCCTTACCCTCCCTTGGCGACTGTCCCTTGGCTATTGCAGACTCCCTGAATCCTCCCTCGACTCCTTGTGACCTTGGTGCCAAAGGAATGCCCTCCTTTTCTTATTTCTCAGTCCAGCATCAGTGCCAGGGTAGGGAACTTGAGGAGCCTGAGGAGTGGTAGCTGCAGAGAGAAAATGCAATAACTTCCCTCAACTCATCAGCCCAATGGCCACCATGTGCTGACGTTCAGCCCATGGGTGATCTTGGCCTTTGGTGGTATTGTGCCTTGTGTGTTATTTCTGAATCAGCATTTCCAAAGATGGTAAACCTATGCTATGCCAGGGAGCCAGTGAAATACAGGAGACTGGAATGGAACATTTGAGGATCATAAAGGTGCTATTTGGGGTGCAAAACTGGAAAAAGATGCCACAAAAGCAGCTACAGCAGCTGCAGATTTCACAGTCCAGGAGATGAATTGATGACCCTGATCCATAAACACATTTTCAAAGAGATTTCATACATAATAGTAATTATTTGTTAACTGGGAGACAGGATAAACTACTATGCATATATGACTTGAAGAAAACTGAAGCAGGAAACCTAAGGAAATTAGTGGTCACACTTCTGGTAAAAAACGGGTCTATGGTGCAATGAGTATAAACAGATTCTTTCAGCTGACAATAACACTGACTTTGGGATCATGCTGCTATGACAGAAGTGAAACCTCTAAATCAGCAGTTCTCAACCTGTGGGTTACAACCCACAGGCACTGTATTAAAGGGTCATGGCATTAGGAAGGTTGAGAACCACAGCTCTAAATGCTAATACTTCTGTTAGTAGTATAGAATGTATTCCTGAGGGAGAGATTTTGATTATAACTTATGGACGATCTATTGCTTTGCATAGTACAGTAAGTTTGGACCCAATTAAATCCTTTGAAGGTTTTGCAACTATCAATTCTGCATCACTTCATCCAGAGAAAGAATTTCTTGTTACAGGTGGTAAAGATTTCAAAATTTATGATTATAATAATAGAGAAGGTTAGAATCCTGCAAAGGACACTTTGTCAGACACAGATATTCACTGTGTCAGATTTACTTCTGATGGAGACTTTATTCCAGTGATTTCTGGAGATGGAACATGAGACTATGGCAAACTGTGGTAGGAGACACATGTGGCTTTTGGAAATGTGTCCTTTATGAAGAAGGTAGTCATGAGCTGGTAATGCCAAAGATTGGTTTTTCAGAAATAACAGAAGAATAGCTAGAAGAATTGCTTCAAGGAATTCAGATTCCATCTATTCTTCAATTCCTGAAGTTGGGGCTTGAGTATCAAACATATACCACAAATAGTATAGAATTTATAGACTAAAACAAATAAGCAGATGATGGCACCACTGTTATCCTTAATAAAGATTACATACAGGGAACTGCTGAACAGGCCCTGGCAGGGCCAGATGAGCCCCTGTGCTGCCATCTGGAGTTGTTTTAAACAACTGTTTATTCTGTTATAGATAAAGTTAGGAAACTAGATGCTCCAAGGATCGTGGTGCCAATCAAGACATAGTGCATGAAGTGCACTTAGTAAAGTAGTGACTAACTATAAATTTAGTGTAGACTATGACTCATTTGAATATATAACCACTTTAAGGTAGGGGAGTATTGTGCAACCTTGTCCCCTTTGAGCAGGAATCTGTTTAATGTATAATATCATGATTAATAATGTTATTGATACTTGCTTTTACTGTGAGAGCATAAAAGTAACAAAGAAAAACAGGAGAGCAGAACAGCTCTTCAAGGAGATACCTTTGCTGTTCTCAGAAATTGCTGGCTTTTCTGTAAATAAAAGTGAAAGTGTTGATCTCTCATCTGCTTCTTTCTTTATTGGCTTGGTGACAGGTGAATGGACTCCTTGGTCTGGCAACATAGAGAGAAGCATTAGCCTTCCAAAGTTACACTTTGATTAAGGTAAACACAGCAGTAAATACTGGGGAATGTGAATTAGCTCCAGTGCCAGAACAACTAAGCAGCAGTCAGGGCAAAACTTAGCATTAAAACTTCCTTTTTGTTACATGAAGACTTAATTATTAAGGGGGCTAGATATAGCGGTAAGCATAAATAAATGAATGAATAAATAAAATCCCACACTCAGTGTCTGAGTCTGAAGCTATCCTCAGGAAAAGATTAGTAAGTAATTGTCATCCGAGTAGTATAATTGCCATTACAGCAGTTATGAGGTGCTGTGAACACACTCATAGCGATGTGTAACTGACTAGCAAGGGGACAAAGGAGGGTAGGAGTCAGGATGAGTTTCCAGAGAGTAAAAAAAACTACCCTGGAATTTGAACATAGATAAGCAGTTTATAATGAGGACAAGCAGGGAAACAAATGCCTCCCTATGGGAAAATGAGCATCAAGAAAAGAAAATATGTGTGAGAAAGGCACATACTAAAAGATGCATGTAGTCCGATATGAGTACAACAAGAGGTTCACCTGGGGAAGGGATGGGATGAAAGTTTCCATCAATTGTCAGTGATCTGTTTCATTGATTTTCATGGATCATTTAAATAACTGAATTTTTACTTTCAGGCAATAGTAATTTTTTTTTATTGTTGGGGATTCATTGAGAGTGCAAAGAACTAGGTTACATTGATTGCATTTGTTAGATAACAACCCTCTTATAATTGTGTCCTGTCCCCAAAAAGTGTACCACACCCCATGTCCCCCCACTCCCTCCCTCATTCCCTTTCTCTGCTCTCCCCATCTCCCACCCATCACTGTGTACTAGGACATTAATTGTCCTCATATCAGAATCGAGTACATAGCATTCTTGCTTCTCCATTCTTTGATGCTTTATTAAGAATAATGTGTTCCACATCCATCCAGGTTAATACAAAACATGTAAAGTCTCCATCTTTTTTAGTGGCTGAAGTATAAATATACATATACCACAGCTTGTTAATCCATTCCTGGGTTGGTAGTATTTAGGCTGTTTCCACAATTTGGCGATTATAAATTGAGCTGCAATAAACAGTCTATTGCAAGTGTTCTTATAGTAAAAGGATTTTTTTTCTTCTGGGTAGATGCCCAGCATTGGGATTGCAGGATCAAATGGGAGGTCTAGCTTGAGTTCTTTGAGAGTTCTTCATACTTCCTTCCAAAAATGTTATATTAGTTTGCAGTTCCACCCTCAATAAAAGTGTTCCCTTCTCTCCACATCCACACCAGCATCTGCAGCTTTGAGACTTTGTGATGTGGGCCATTCTCAGTGGGGTTAGATGGTATCTCAGGGAGGTTGTGATTTGCATTTCTCTAATAATTAGGGATGCTGAGCATTTTTTCACATTTGTTAGCCATTCGTCTGTCTTTTTTAGAGAAGGATCTATTCATCTCTCTTGCCTAGTGATTTAAGGGATTGTTGGCTCTTTTTGTGTTGGTTAACTTGAGTTCTCTGTAGATCCTAGTTATCAAGCTTTTGTCCAATTCAAAATATGCAAATATCCTTTCCTAATGTGTAGGTTGTCTATTTGCTTTGGTTGTTGTTGCTTTAGTCGTACAGAAGCTTTTCAGTTTAATTAAGTCCCATTTGTTTATTTTTATTGTTACAATTGCCATGGAAGTCTTCCTCATAAAGTCCTTCCCTAGGCTGATAGCTTTCAATGTTTTCCCCACTCTTTCCTCAAGGATTTTAATTGTTTTGTGCCTTAGATTTAGGTCTTTTATTCATCTTGAATAAACTTTTGTGAGTGGAGAAAGGTGCATTTCCTGTTTCAGTTTTTTACATGGGAATATCCAATTCTCACATCACTGTCTATTGAATAGGGATTCTTTCCCCCAGAGTGTGCTCTTGTTTGGTTTATCAAAGATTAGGTAGCTGAAAGATGTTAGTTTCATCTCTTAGTTTTCTATTCTGTTCCAAATGTTGATGTCTCTATTTTTGTGGCAATACCATGCTATTTTGATCATTATGGCTTTGTAGTACAGTCTAAAGTCTGGTAGGCTGATGCCCCTGGCTTTGTTTTTATTACTATGAATTGCCTTGGCTATATGGCTTTTTTTTTTTTTCTGGTTCTATACAAAACGAAGAATTATTTTTTACCAGTCTCAAAAGTATGATGTTGGTATTTTAATAAGGATAGTTTTGAACCTGTGATTCCTTTGGTAGTTAGACATTTTAGGAATGTTGATTCTTCCTAGCCATGAGCATGGCGTTTGTTAATATCTTCTGCTATTTATTTTCTTAGGGGTTCATAGTTTTCTTTATAGAGGTCCTTCACCTCTTTTGTGAGGTGTATTCCTTAGTGTTTCATTTTCTTTGGAGCTTCTGAGAAGGGTATTGTGCCCTTGATTACCTTCTTATCTTGGCTGTTACTGGCATACACAAAGGCTACTGACTTGTGGACATTGATTTTATATCCTGAGATGTTACTGTATTTTTTGATGACTTCCAGGAGTCTTGTGGTTGAGTCTTCAGGGTTCTTTAAGTATAAGATCATATCATTGGCAAGAGGGAGAGTTTCACTTCCTCTGCCCCCATTTGGATGCCTTTAATTTTCTTCTCTTGCCTGATTGTGTTAGCTAGAACTTCCAGCACTATGTTGAATAGTAGTGACGATAGAGGACACCTTTGTCTTGTTCCAATTCTGAGTGGAAAAGTTTTCTGTTTCACTCCATTCAATATAATATTAGCTGTGGGTTTTTAATAGATGGCTTCAATCAGTTTAAGAAATGTGCCAATAATGCCTATTTCTTCAGCATTCTAATTAGAAAAAGATGTTTAATTTTATTGAATGCTTTTTCTGCATCTATGGAGAGGATCATATGGTCTTTGTTTTTGCTCCTGTTGATATGGTGAATTATGTTTATGGATTTGCATATGCTAAGCCAGCCTTGCATCCCTGGGATGAAGCCTACTTGATTGTTATGTATGGCTTTTTTAATGATAAGCTGTAGTCTATTAGCTAGGATTTTATTCAGAATTTTTGCATCGATATTCATTAGTGAAATTGATCCGTAGTTCTCCTTTTTAGTTGGGTCTTTTCCTGGTTTTGGTATCAGGGTGATGTTTGCTTCATAGAACATGGTGGGGAAGATTCCTTTCTCCTAAATTTTTGGGAATAATTTCTGCAGTAAGAGAATAAGCTCTTCTTTGAAGATTTGATAGAATTCTGGTGTGAAGCCATCTGGACAGAGGCATGTTTTTGTTGGGAGATTTTTTACTGTTTCTTTGATCTCAGTGTTTGAAAAGGGTCTATTCAGAAGGTATATTTCATCTTGCTTAAGTCTAGGGAGAGGGTATGATTCCAAATATTGATCAATTTCCTCTACATTGTCAAATTTCTGTGTATAGTGTCTTATAGTATTCAGAGATAATCTCTTGTATCTCTGTGGCATCTGTTGTTATTTCCCCTTTATCATTCCTGATTGAGGTTACTAGAAATTTTACTTTTCTGTTTCTAGTAAGTCTGGCTAAAGTTTTATCTATTTTATGTACTTTTTCAAAAAGGCAACTTTTTGTTTTGTTAATTTTCTGAATGATTTTTATTCAATATCATTAATCTCTGATTTAATTTAATTTTAATTTATTTCTTTTCTTCTGTTTTGTTTAGGTTATATTGTTCTTCTTTTTCCATTTCCATAAGGTGGTTTGTGAGTGTGCTGATGTGTTCACTTTCTGTTTTTTCGAACGTAGGCATCTAGTGTGATAAATTTTCCTTTCAGGACTGCAAGGATAATTTTTATTTACCAAAGGACATAGTGATGAAGAAAGGATGACAGAGGAGAAATAATAAAGGCAAAGAAACTAATTGCAATGACAAAACTACCTGAAAAGGGCAATGTAGGTATGAAATGAATGGCTGTGGTGCAGTATTCACATGGCTAACCCTCATTGCCTTTCACATCTTAGTTCATGCTGCTCCTCCTTAAAGATCCTTTCTGATTACCTAATCTGAACTGGTCAATCACCAGGATATATCCTAGTTTCAATTCTCTGCTTTGCGACAATTATTTATTCATTTATTGAATGATAATTTTTCCTTTACTGAATTATAAGTTGATTATATTCATTGCTGAATCCCAAGACCTACAATGGTATCTGCAAAATGCTCTGGGTTCAACACTTGTTCAGTGGGAGAACAGAGCAAGTCAGTAGCAACAGAAATGGATAAATATGAGAGAACCTTTATTCAGCAATATGTGACAACTGATTAAAGGAAGGTGATAAAGGGAGAATTGAGTAATTTTAACTTCTTTTTTCATTTTATGCTTGGTGACTAAATGTGTTTTGGACAAATCAGCAGAGGTAGTGAACATAAAATAAGGTTTGGTTTGAAAAGATATGAAGATAGGTGTAATTTCTGAACTTTTTGAATTTATAATTGCAGATAAGAAATTCATTTCTCTTATTAAAGCTTCTTAAAAGTAATATATAGCTTATTTCACTCACCCCAAGGAATCTTTCTAATGATTGTGCTATTCGCTTTTTCTCCTTGTGGCAGGACAATGCATTGTATTTATCAAATTCTCTGAGGTCACTGAACAGCGTTTCCTTCTATTTACCCTCATCCTACTCAGTTCTTAGCATCACTAAGAGGCAATGCTCTCATTGCCCTTGCCATCTGGACTAACTCAGTCTGCCACACTCCCATGTACTTCATGGCAAACTTGCCTCTCCCAGAGATTGGTTATACCTGCTCTGTTATACCCAAGATGCTGCACTTCTTTGGCCCTTGTGAAATAGACCACTTCTTCTGTGACCTCTCATCTATCCTGGCACTCATCTGTGGGGATGCATCCTATGATGATGCTGCAGTCTTAATTGCAGCAATCCTTTGTAGTTCCATCCTGTTTTCACTGATCATTGCTTCCTATGACAGAATTCTAGCTAAAATGTTAGTCATACCTTTACCTGTAAAACTCTTTTCACCTGTTCTTCCCATCTACTGATAGTGATAGTCTTCTATGGCTCAGGATCTGTCACCTACTTGAGGCTCAAGGCTAGCTGTTCACCAGGAATGGACCAACTCCTAGTCTTTTTCTGTATAGTGGTGACATTCATACTCAACCCCATTATCTACAGTTTATGGAACAAGGAAATCAGGACAGCTCTCTGGAGATCATTGGGCAAGAAAAACATTCTGATCCATGTATAGGTACCAGCAAACACTACTCTTTGGAAAGGTAGCACATACAACCCAAGAATAAACAAACAAATAAACAAACAAAAACCCTGTGTACTCTCCTATCTGTCTTATAAGGAGCTTCTTTATAACCGAAATTGTAATTTTGAAGTCATCTCTGGATGGAAATTCTGAAAGGAAATTCCCTACTAAAGAATTTTGGTGTGTGAGTCTAACAGTAAACAGTTTTTCTGAAACATTTTCTCTAGGTCTAAAATTTAAAATTACTAGGTTATACCTCAGAAGTCTGACAAATTCTTATTCTACATTCTAAGGCATTTTCTATACCCCGTGGGACCTATTTGACTTCTGTCCTGGTCACAAGAGGGTGTGTTCCCATATCTGCCCGTCCCACATGGCTCTTAATTCCCTATTAACTCTATGAAATGCATTATTTCCTTATGAAAAATGCTTTAAAATTCTCAAACTTTGATTATTGGTATATAATACACAGTCAAAAATTATTTGGTGACTTGGCATGTACCATAAACATATGAAAATATTCAAGAAAAGCAAACTGAAGCAGTAGAAGCATTGTTTACTGAATATTAAAAGAAAAATATGGGAAACTTTTATCAAAAATTTCCGTAGGGAAATGTTTTTAAAAAGAGAAATAAAATTAATATGTAAGGATAGAGAAAGAAAATGAAACTAAAATTGATTACTATAAACCAATTTTTATGTAATTTATAAAATTTATACACAGGCAGTTGAATCTCAATCAATATATTTACAGATCATCCAAAATCTTGCTCTTTTTGAGAAATGAACATGGTCACAGCACATTTCAGTAGCTCTAGGCACCTATAGAGGCATTGCCTTGGATTTGAATATCTAGTTCTCAGGGAAGTTTTGTGTTAACATTCGATCTATGAGGAAGTTATAACTACATATAATAGTTGTATTAATAACATAACAAACAGTGGAGAATTGTAACTGCTCCCATGACCTAACTTGAAGTTGCAATAATTGACAAATAGAGAGATTTAATCTTCTCTTAGATTTGATTATTTCTGCTCTCAGGGGATAAATAGCATTATTTATCAGAGGATAAATAATAAATAGCGTTGTCCTAGTGTGAGCAAAGTGTATATTTTCAGATATCTCAATTTTACTGAAAATTATTTAATTCATTAGTATATACATAAGGCTTTGTGGCTTTTATTTTTGTGTGTGTCAATTAACAGTGTAAATAATCTGAACATGTAAAAATAACCGGTTAACAATTATGTTACAGGTAAAGGCAGGAATTTTATTCAGGCCTTAGAGATGATAACTTATGTTTATTAATCTAGAAAGATCTAAATGATCTATTAAGCAATAAAGCAAGTTTTAAAATTATATAATATGACTTTTTGCTTTTACAAGTTTATGAATAAATTTGAAAGGATCAACATGAGAGTACATGTGAAATTTACTAAATGTAAAATATAAATGTCTTAACACAGTAAATAAGAAAATGCAGTGAAGGCTACGTTAACCAGTTTGATGAAAATATTTCAAATTGTATATAAAACCAGCATATTGTACCCCATGATTGCATTGATGTACACAGCTATGATTTAATAAAAAATAAAAAAATAATAAAGTGGTAGGTGGCGCCTATTGCTCAAAGGAGCAGGGCACCAGCCCCATAGACTGGAGGTGGCAGGTTCAAACCTGGCCCCAGCTAAAATCTGCAAAAATAAATAAATAAATGAAAAGAAGCAAGAAAAATAATAAAGTGAACCATAAAAGCAGAAAATAAAAAAGTAGTTTCTCCAGGAAGTCATATTATTAATAATTTTTTCTTATCTTTCTTTTTGAGGTGTCATCCTATAAACACATAGCTTGTATGTAATTCGAATATGAAAATATTAAATTGGTGACTTTTTTCTTAAAACAAATAAAACATATGTTTTTGGAACAATTTTTAAAATATGTAAAAGTATAAAAATTAAAATTTAATTCAGTTATATTCTTACAGCCCAGCAATAACAAATGTAAACATTTCAGCTATTTTAGCCTATTTATTTCTGCTAAATACACACCAACACCAATCATTTCCATGATAGTATTGTTATACTGTGTTGAAAGAAACTGAAAATGAAAAGCACCAAACCTGTTCTTTTTGTTAAAGATTGCTTTGGCTAGTTGGTCTCTTTTCTGGTTCCAAATGAAGCATAGAGTTAATTTTTCCAGATCTTTAAAATACGACATTGGTATTTTGATGGGGATTGCACTAAATTTGAAAATCACTTTGGGTAATATGGACATTTTAATGATGTTGATTCTACATGAGCAAGATGTTTTTCCATTTGTTTGTGTCCACTGCCATTTCTGTCCTCAGTGTTTCATAGCTCTCTTTGTAGAGAGAGTACTTCACCTCCTTGGTTAAGTATATTCCTAGGTATTTTATTTTCTTTGGAGTTATTATGAATGGTATTGAGTCTTTGGTTTGACTCTCAGCTTCACTGTTACTGATATATGAAATACCACTGATTTATATACATTGATTTTGTAGCCTGAGACATTGCTGAATTTATTGCCAATTCCTCAAATCTCTTGGTAGAATCTTTGGGACTTTCTAGATAAAGGATCATATCCACCAGTGAAAAGTGATAGTTTGATCTCCTATTCTCTGACTCAGATATGCTTTATATCATTTCTGTGACTGGTTGCTCCGGTTAGGACTTCTAGAGTATTATGTTGAATAGACATGGTGACAGTGGGCACCCTTGCCTTGTTTCAGTTCTTAGGGGGAATATTTTCAACACTTCTCTATTCAGAATGATATTGGCTATGTGTTTTAAATTTTGAGTTATCTTTCTTGTATGAAGGCTTTTATCATGAAAGGGGGCTAAATTTTGTCAAATGTTTTTCTTACATCAATTGAGATGATTAGATGATTTTTTTGATATGCTATTGAATCCAGTTTGATAGTATTTTATTGAGGTGTTTTTTGCATCTATATGCACAAGGGATATTGATTCATAATTTTCCTTTTTATTGATTTTTGGCTCTGATATTAAGATGATAATAGCTTCATAGAATGAATCAGAGACAACTCCTTCTTTCTCTATGTTATGGAATAATTTTTTAGTAAGGGTACCAACTCTTCTTTATAGGTATGGTAGAATTCAGCTCTGACTACATCTGGTTTGGAGCTTCTTTCTTCTTATTCCTCCTTCTTTCTTCTTATTCCTTCTTCTTCTTTCTTCTTTCTTCTTTTTTCCTTCTTTCTTCTCCTCCTCCTCCTTCTTCTTGTCCTTCTTCCTCTTCTTCTTCTCCTTCTTCTTCTTCCTCTTCTGATTTTAAAATACTGATTCAATCTCATCATTTATTATTGGCCTGTTCAGGAGATCTCGTTTTTCTGATTGAGTCTTGGGATATTGTGTGTTTCTAGGAGTTTGTCCATTTCTTCTACATTTTCTAGTTTTTGTGCCTAGATATCTTAATAGTGTTCAAGTATTTTCTATTTCCATGGTATCAGTTGTAATGTCTTTTAGAATTTCTGATTTAGCTTATTCATGTGTTTTCTATTTCTCATTATTCTGGCATGAGGTCTATCAATTTTTTTTTTTTTGGTTAGTTTGTATAGAGTTATTTTTTTATTAGATCATATTTGTGCACATTAATTCTGTCATGGGATACAGTGTGTTGTTTCCATATACAAATAGAAATACTTTCATGCAATTGGCCAACATAGCCTTCATGTCATTCTCATAATTGTTGTGTTAAGACATTTATATTCGACATTTAGAAAGATTCAAATGTACCCTTATAGGATAAATCATAGGCGTGATCCCTGCAATCACCGTCCCTTCACCCATCCTCCCCCTCCCCTTTCCCGATATTCTTGGACTCCATTTGAATTATAGCTTTCCTATGATAGTTAACAATTTGTTTCATAATAGGGTTGAGTACTTTGGATACTTTTTCTTCCATTCTTGAGATACTTTGCTAAGAAGAACATTTTACAGCTCCATCCATGCAAACATGAAGGAGGTAAAGTCTTCATCTTTCTTTAGGGCTTCATAATATTCCATGGTGTACATATACCACAATTTATTGATCCATTCATGGGTCGATGGGCACTTGGGCTTCTTTCATGACCTAGCAATTGTGAATTGGGCTGCAGTGAACATTCTGGTATAGATACCTGTATTGTAGCATGATTTTTGGTCTTCTCTATATATACCTAGGAGAAGAATTATAGGATCAAATGGCAGATCTATATTTAGAACTCTAAGTGTTCTCCATATGACTTTCCAAAAGGGACATATTAGTTTGCATTCCCACCAGCAGTGTAGAAGTGTTCCCTTTTCACCACATCCCTGCCAGTATCTGTGATTTTGCAATTTTGTGATATTTGCTAATCCTACTGGTGTTACATGATATCTTAAAGTAGTTTTGATTTGCATTTCTCTGATGATTAGGAATGGTGAGCATTTTTTCATATCTGTAAGCCACGCATCTGTCTTCTTCAGAGAAGTTTCTCTTTAAGTCTCTTGCCCACCCTGAGATGGGATCACTTGTTTTCTGCTTGCTAATACATTTGAGTTCTCTGTGAATTCTGGTTATTAGATCTTTGTCAGGAGCATAACCAGCAAATATCTTTTCCCATTCTGAGGGCTGTCTGCTTGCTCTTCTTACTGTGTTCTTGGCTGTGCAGAAGCTTTTTAATTTGAGGAGGTCCTAGTAGAATATTTTTGATGTTGTTTAAATTGCCCAAGGGGTCCTTCTCATAAAATATTTGCCCAGGCCAATTTCTTCAATAGTTTTCCCTATACTTTCTTCTAGTGTTTTTATAGTTTCATGTCTTAAATTTAAGTCTTCAATCCAATGAGAGTCTATCTTAGTTAGTGGTGACAGGTGTGGGTCCAGTTTCAGTTTTCTGCAGGTCACTAGCCAGTTTGTCCAGCACCATTTGTTAAATAGGGAATTTTTTCTCAACTCAATGTTTTTAAATGGCTTGTTAAAGATCATACAGCAGTAAGTAGCTGGGTTCATCTCTTGGTTCTCTACACTGTTCCATACATCTACCTCTCTGTTTTTGTGCCAGTACCATGCTGTTTTGATCACAATGGATTTATAGTATAGTCTGATGTCTGATAGCATGATTCCTCCTGCTTTGTTTTTGTTTCTGAGTAGTGTCATGACTATTCGAGGTTTTTTCTGATTTCATATAAAATGAAGTATTATTTTTTCAAGATCTTTAAAGTATGACAATGGAACTTTAATAGAGATTGCATTAAAATTATATGTTGCTTTAGGTAGTATAGACATTTTAACAATGTTAATTTTTCCCAGCCATGAGTAAGGTATGTTTTTCCATTTGTTAACATTTTCAGCTATTTCTTTTCTTAGAGTTTCATAGTTCTCTTTATAGAGATCTTTTGTGTCCTTTGTTCGGTGAACTCCCAAGTATTTCATCTTCTTTGGCACTACTGTGAACTGAATAGAGTTCTTGACTGTTTTTTCAGCTTGACTATTGTTGGTATATATAAAGGCTACTGACTTATGGGTATTGATTGTGTAACCTGAGACGCTGCTGTATTCCTTGATCACTTCTAAGAGTTTTGTAGAAGAGTCCCTGGTGTTTTTCAGGTATATGATCATGTCATCAGTGAAGAGTGAGAGTTTGATCTCTTCAGATCCTATGTGAATACCCTTGATTACCTTTTTTTCCCTAATTGCTATGGCTAAGACTTCCATTACGATGTTAAAGAGCAATGGGGACAATGAGCAACCTTGCCTGGTTCCTGATCTGAGTAAGAATGATTTCAATTTGATTCCATTCAATATGATATTGGCTGTGGGTTTGCTATAGATGGCTTCTATCAATTTGAGAAAAGCCCCTTTTATGCCAATTCTCTTAAGTGTTCTAATCATCAATGGATGCTGGATATTGTCAAAAGCTTTTTCTGCATCAATTGAGAGGATCATATAGTCTTTGTTTTTTAATTTGTTTATGTGGTGTATTATGTTTATAGATTTGCATATGTAGAACCAGCCTTGAGATCCTGGGATAAAACCCACTTGGTCGTGGTGTATAATTTGCTTGATGTGTTGCTGGATTCTGTTTGTTAGGATCTTGTTGAATATTTTCGCAACAATATTCATTAGAGATATTGGTCTATAATTTTCTTTTCTTGTTGGGTCTTTACCTGGTTTTGGTATCAAGGTGATGTTTGCTTCATAGAATCTGTTGGGTAGTATTCCGTCTTTTTCTATATTTTGGAAAAGATTAATTAGTATAGGTTATTAGCTCTTCTTTAAAAGTTTGGTAGAACTCTGACGTGAAACCATCTGGTCCCGGGCTTTTCTTTTTAGGGAAATTTTGTATAGTTGCTGCTATTTCAGAGCTTGATATGGGCCTGTTCAACATTTCCACTTGGTTCTGATTAAGTCTTGGAAGGTGGCGTGCTTCCAAGTATTGGTCAATTTCCTTCAGGTTTTCATATTTCTGAGAATAAAGGTTCTTGTAGTATTCATGGAGGATTTCTTAAATTTCTGAGGGGTCTGTTGTAATTTCATCTTTACCATTTATAATTGAGGAAATTAGAGATTTAAGTCTTTTTTTCTTGTTTAGGTTGGCCAAAGGTTTATCTATTTTATTTACCTTTTCAAAAAACCAACTTTTTGATTTATTAATCTGATGTATAATCCTTTTGTTTTCAATTTCATTTAATTCTGCTCTAATTTTAGTTATTTCTTTTCTTCTGCTGGGTTTTGGGTTGGAGTGTTCTTCCTTTTCCAGTTGCTTGAGGTGTCCCATTAAGTTGTTAACTTCTTCTCTTTCTGTTTTCTTGAGGAAGGCTTG
>CAUYTI010007940.1:0-41475 GCA_963575145.1 Galago senegalensis
CCGGCGCCTGTTGTCCCAGCTACTTGGGAGGCTGAGGCAGGAGACTCGCTTGAGCCCAGGAGTTGGAGATTGCTGTGAGCGTGATGCCATGGCACTCTACCCAGGGGGATAGCTTGAGGCTCCGTCTCAAAAAAAAAAAAAAACAAACCTTTTCTCTTTGGCTTTGGATAACAAAATTTAATTTTAAATCAAATGTATTTTCTTTAAAATAAGCTGATTTTCCTTAAAATCACAGCTACAAAATACCCAAGAAATACACTTAAGAATTATAACTGTATCTCACAGAGGCAGCATCTTTTGGAGTTGGGGGGAAGATATTCTCTGGGGAAAATGACCAGATTCATAGGGAAAAAGAAGGAGACGATTTTATATAGTATTTACTACAGTATGTACTAGAGCAGTGGTTCTCAACCTTCCTAATGCCTCCTAATGCTGTGACCTTTTAATACAGTTCCTCATGTTATGGTGACCCCCAACCATAAAATTATTTTTGTTGCTACTTCATAATACATATAATTTTGCTACTGTTATGAATTGTAATGTAAATATCTGATACATAGGATGTATTTTCATTGTTAAAAGGGGTTGTGACCCACAAGTTGAGAACCTCTGTACTAGAGGATTCTGCTATTTTCCTAATTGGGAGGTGGGGTATGTTCTTCCAACCCACTATGTTTTAATCAATCACCTTATTGATCTACTATTACTGATCAGATACGTATCTCTCAGGAGAAGTAAGGTTGGAAAAAGATTAAGAGGCACTATCCTAGGGCTTGTGTTTAACACATTTTCTAAAAGCCACAAGTAACAGAGAGAAAAACCAAGTTATTCATTTTAGATGGAAGAAGAATGATCAACTATGAAGAAAGGATGAAACAAGAATTCAACTCAACAATGATGCAGAATAATCTGTATAGATTCTAGCAATGTCTCAAAAGTGAAGCAGGGAGAATTTCTCATCAGAATCTCTTGGGATATCAGTTAAAATATAGACTCCCTGTTTTAGATCTACTGAATCTAAACTTCTAAAAGTGGGGCCACAAACCTCATTATTCTTAAAACTCCAAATTTTGAAACTAGAAACAGATTTACATTCACATTTCCTCTAACAAATCCAAGGAGAAAGAAATACTTTATCTGAAATAACTTAGCTTTACTTTTTTTTTTCTTTAGAGACAGTCTCATTTTGTCACCCTTGGTAGAGTGCCTTGGTGTCACAGCTCACAGCAACCTCTAACTCCTGGGCCCAGGCAATTCTCCTAACTCAGCCTCCCAAGCAGGCTGGGACTACAGGTGCCAGCCACAATGCCTGGCTAGTTTTTGCTGCAGTTTGACTGGGGCCAGGTTCGAATGTGCTACCCTTGGTATATGGGGCCAGTGCCCTACCCACTGAACCACAGGCACCACCCAAGCTTTATATTCTTAATAACCTACAATATAATGCATGAGAAAAGATCTTCTTTTCTTTTTTTTTTTTGAGACAGAGCCTCAAGCTGCCCCCCTGGGTGGAGTGCTGTGGCATCACAGCTCACAGCAACCTCCACTCCTGGGCTCAAATGAGTCTATAGCCTCAGCCTCCCAAGTAGCTGGGACCACAGGTGCTGGCCACAACACCCGGCTATTTTTGGTTGCAGCCATCATTGTTGTTTGGTGGGCCCAGGCTGGATTTGAACCCACCACCTTAGGTGTATATGGCTGGCGCCTTAGCCACTTGAGCCACAGGCACCAAGCCGTTATTTTTACATGATTACTTTGTGAAATAAATTTGTATACTTAGTTCAAAATAGAATACAACAGCTTATCATTCAATAAGCCAATAATAAAGACACTTAATAAGCACAATGATTATGAATGTCTTGGTATTGAGAAATGAATTTTAGAGAGCCTAAGTTATTTGTGATCCAATCACAAATTATCCCTAATTTAAAAATTAAGAACTTTTCTTGAATTTAAACAAATCTCTCTGGATTACAATTCACATTAAATTTGTTTTACTTTGATTATACAACTACCAGGCAAAAATTTCATTCACACATTTTTCTCCAATGTTTCTTATGAATAAATATTCACCTTCCTAAAAACCAATTTCAGAATGAAATAATATGAGACAGTTTTAAGAGGAAAAATTTAAAATTTTAGCTTATAGAAATTAGGACATAAACAATATAGTAAATGTTTCACTAAACTAATTTTTGTCTATTTGAGGATTATATAAAAACAATTCAATATATCATCCTAAATCTGAGTTTCAGATTTTTGATGAACAAAGTTGAATGTAAAGAACTTTATAGGCTCGGCACCTGTGGCTCAAGTGGCTAAGGCGCCAGCCACGTACACCCAAGGTGGCGGGTTTGAATCCAGCCTGGGCCCACCAAACAACAATGACGGCTGCAACCAAAAAATAGCCGGGCGTTGTGGCGGGTACCTGTGGTCTCAGCTACTTAGGAGGCTGAGGCAGGAGACTCGCTTGAGCCCAGGAGTTGGAGGTTGCTGTGAGCTGAAATGCCATGGCACTCTACCCAGGGGGACAGCTTAAAGCTCCTGTCTCAAAAAAAAAAAAAGAACTTTATAATTGAGACTTTCTCTTTAGGGTATCCTAACTCTGCCAATAAAGGAAAATGTAAAATAACTATTTAAATAAGAAAATCTATTTTTGCCTAAGAGTTTTTTTTTAAGAATGCCACTGAGAAAGAATACTAAGGAAACAAACGACTAGTAAAGCAAATATCTTTTTATTGGGACTTCTTAATTTCAATTAAAGAGTATTTCCTTTGTCACCCAGCTGGGTCCTGGAACATGCTGCCTGGAATTCAGATATCCAAAGTTCTGGTTACCTAAAACATCTATTCTTTATGTTGTAGCTTACAAGCATCAAAGGCCACCCTCACCTGATGCTTGGCCGGATCTATGCCCTCCAAAATAGTCTTCATGTCCTCCTGCTTGTCCTGCGAAAGGAAAAAGAAGAACTCACGGATCTTATTCCAAAAACAAAAATCACACTTGGCCATGAAGACCTTGTGATTGGTACTTCAGATGGTGGGCTTTGTTAACTCGGGATCTTCAAGTAAAAATACTCTTGTCTATAGAGACCATAATCTCATGAGCAAAGTATGAATTTTTTAAGGGTGTGATAATATAGTTTTCTACCAATAAAACTTCAATATAAACCTTAATATATACAGAAATAATCCTGTTGAATTATTTGAACTCATGACTTTGTTTTAAATTACAACTAAAGCCACAAAAATAAGAGCAAAACTTAAAAATATCTAGCCAAGGAAATTAATAAAATCAAGAGATTTGGGAATATCAGAAGTTAAGGGGGAAGGAAAATATTGTAAGATAACTAAATAGTTACATAGCTTTTCCCCCATTATAAATGTTTTTAGTGCTCATGTTTTTCAACTAAAACAACCTTCAAAGAACTTAAGAGATGAAATATCTGTATTTTCTCTAGATCTAGACTCTTAATAGAGAGAAACTAGCTATTGATAAGATAAGGATACAACTGAGGAAATAGTAACGAGCCTTTTAGTCACTGACCAGAGTCAACTAAGTCTCCCAGATAAAAGTAATGTGATCGAGAGAAAGCTTCACTCTAAGTCACTCTAATTTCCTAACTGATGTGCTTACCTTAAGGGGAGAACTGTTCCTAAGGTATAGATTTGTCAAGAAAGTATCCATAGACAACTACTGTTTAGACTCACTTCTTTTCCATGCCAACCCCCCCCCAACATTCAACAAACAACAAGCCCCAGTCAAATATCAATAATAAGCACAAAGTATCCAACAAGTAACCTATTAAAAAGCTCCCTAAGGGCTCAAGGGCCTAAGGTGCCAACCACATACACCCGAGTTGGCAGGTTGGAATCCAGTCCAGGCCGCCAAACAACAACGATGGCTGCAACAAAAAATAGCTGGGCGTTGTGGTGGGCACCTGTAGACCTAGCTACTTGGGAGGCAGACGCAGGAGAATAGCTTGAGCCTAGGAGTTGGAGGTTGCTGTGAGCTGTGACAGCACCAACGCATTTTACCCAGGGCAACAGCTTGAGGCTCTGTCTCAAAAAAAAAAAAAAAAAAAGCGCCTGTGGCTCAGTGTGTAAGGAGCCTGCCCCATATAACCAGGGTTGAAAGTTCGAACCTTACCCCAGCCAAAATGCAACAACAACAATAAAAAAAAAAAATAGCCAGGTGTTGCGGCAGGCACCTGTAGTCCCAGCTGCTTGGGAGGCTGGTACAAGAGGCCTAAGCCCAAGAGCTGGAGGCTGCTGTGAGCTGTGATGCCACAGCACTCTACCAAGGGCAATAAAATGAGACTCTGCCTCTAAAAAAAAGAAAAAAAAAGCTCCAATAAAAACAAAGAAAGGATAAAATTCAAATATTCTCCATTCTTTGAAATAAATGAAAGAGGATATGGACTCTTTAAACAAACAGCTAAATGAAGTGATATAACAAGAGGAGAGTTAAAAGTTAATGTGAGTTGGGAGGTGCCCATGGTTCAAAGGAGTAGGGTGCCGGCCCCATGACAAGAGGTAGTGGGTTCAAACCCAGCCTGGGCCAAAAACTGCAAAAAAAAAAAAAAAGTTAGTGTGAGTAGAAGAAACTAAATATAGGTTGAGCATCCCTAATCCAAAAATCCAAAATGCTCCAAAATCCAAAACTTTTTGAGTGCCAACATGATGCTCAAAGAAATGCTCATTGAAGCATTTTAGATTCTCAGATTAGCAATAGGTATATATACTGCAAATACTCCAAAATCTTAAATACTTCTAGTCTCAAGCAGGTTGAGGGATACTCAACCTGCAATAATGAAACTATAAAAGCCACATTAGAAGCAGCAACAAGTACACAGAAAAAAAATAGTGACCTAAACAATAGGCTTAAGAAAGATACTGCAGAGGAAAAGGGTGGGGGAAAAAAAAGATATACATATATATACATATATATATGAAGATAATACAAACACAAATGAGAAAGAGTCAACACGTGAATAGTAAATACCCCAAAAGAATATAAAAAAACAGAAAAAGAAATGTTGAAAGATACAACAGAAGGAAACATTCCTTGGGGGGGCAGGGATGAGACCTAAGATCTTCAGATAGAGAAAATATTCACTGCTTTCCAGGAAAAAACCAACATAATCAACACAAGACACATTTTGGTGAAATCACAGATGTGTAAATTTAATGAAAGAATCTCAGGATAATCTAGGCAGAAAAAGGAGTCAAATATTATGGAGAGTAGTCTAGCAGGTTTGGGCAATATTTAGTTTCCAAAAATGGTAACATAAGGGTTTAGAAATTTGAGGGGGGAAAAAAACAAGAGATTCAATAATTTTATAAATGTTATAACCATGAGAATGTTAAAATAACTCATAAAAGTTCTATGGTAGAAGATACATTAATCTTTGTCTTTCTGAATACAGTCAATACTGTCTGAATATTTGATTTTTTTAATCAATTTAAGTTGAAAGTATTTCCAAATTTGCATTTGTAAATGCTGTCACAATAACTTTATTCCTGTGTTTTCTATAGCTCACTAAAGCTTTGGGAACAAATAAATAGGGCTATTTGAAACAAAATGAGAAGTTTTTTTAGATAATACAAACATTAGGACTATGATCAAATGTTAGAAAATTAAATTCTTTCCTCACCCCTAAAAACTAGAAAGAAGGAAGGAGAAAAAGAGATAAAGAAGAAATCTATTCACGTTTGTGAGAATGCGGACAATCAGAAGGTCTCAATTGCTAATAGAGGTGTAGACTGGTTCAGCATTTTTAACAGTTTGGCGATAGTTATCAAAATTTCAAATGTAGGCTTGGCTCCTGTAGCTCAGCAGTTAGGGCACCAGTCATACATCAGGGCTGGTGGATTTAAACCTGGCCCAGGCCTGCCAATCAACAATGACAACTTCAACAACAACAGCCACAAAAATTAGCCAGGCATTGTGGCAGGTGCCTGTAGTCCCAGGCACTCTACCAAGGGCGACATAATCAGACTCTGTCTCAAAAAAAAAATTCAAATGCAGACACTCCTCCCCCCTCCGGAAATAACCAGGAATTTCACTTTCAGGAATTTATTCTTACAAGATATATTCACTAAGGTATCAAAGATATATAAATGTAGCCCTAACAATATTTACTAAAGTACCATTTGTAATATTTAAAAAGTTTTACAAATTCAGATGTTTATGAGTAGATAAATAGTTAAATTATATAGAATACTATGTACCTGTGAAAAAGAGTAAGAAATCTATAGGATCTGACATAGAAGGATGTTATATAATATAGATTACATATATGTGTTAAAAGTATAGACATGTCTAGGAAGATACATAATATATTGCTTACATTTGTTTTTAATTTTATAAATACAGACTGGTCTACATTTGCTATTTTTCAAGATTTGATATAGAAAAGTAACTGATACTTAAAATATTTTTCTTTCTCTTAAAACAAATCCATACCACATCTCATTTAAAAGGAAAGAAAAATTCCAGGAGTAAGAATCAGAGAGTGCTAAAGTATCCACGTCCAAAGCATGTAGTTTCTAAGTGCTCAACAATTCTAGGAAAATACCCAATAAGAGTTCATTCAGTTGGCAAAATAAAGTCCAAGGAAAACAACAGAGGTCAGAAAGCTTACTTTATGGTTAGTGATGGAAGTCAGTGATAGACTATTATATTTTTAAAGGAACCAATTTCTTCATCAGTACAAAAGAGCTTCAATTTTAATTAAATGTTAAAAATAATAAACCTTTAAAAGTCATGGTCAACACTACAAAGAAAAGCAGTATAGTAAAAATAAAAATTCTATTTCAGTAAGGAATGACAGGAAAACTAAACATTGAAAATTCTTTTAATGTATGTGGTTTTTTATCACATATACAAAAAAAAAATCTCTGGAAAGATAAAAGAAAGAAATACTAACTGCCAATAGGGAAAGGAACTGAGTACCCAGGATATACTTTCATACTTTGTGAATTTTGAACCATGTAAATGTATAACCTATATAAAAATTTTAAAAAATGTTTAAATTAATTATAAGCTTTTGTTCTCTTAGACAAAAATTAGGAAAATAGGCTCAGCACCTATATAGCACAGTGGTTACGGCACTAGCCACATACACCAAGGCTGGTGGGTTGGAACCCAGCCTGGACTAGCTAAACAACAACTGCAACAAAAAACAGCCAGGTGTTGTGGTGGGGGCCTGTAATCCCTGCTACTTGGGAGGCTGAGGCAAGAGAATCGTTTAAGCCCAAGAGTTTGAGGTTGCTGTGAGCTATAATGCCACAAAACTCTACTGAGGGTGACATAATGAGACTCTGTCTCCAAAAAAAAAAAAAATTAGGAAAATGGACAAAGACCCCAACACTGTATGATAAGTATAGCTCACAACATACTTCTTCAGGTTGATTTTATTTATTTTCTCTGATCCACTTCATCTAAAGCAAGTTCATTCGGGGCATAAAGAAAACAAGTTCTATCTTATGGCCCTGATTATCTAATCCCTCTACCATCTTTATCTCTAATGTGGTAAACATCTTAAAGTAAAATGGCATTCTAAATTCCTTGTTTTTCATTACACATTGCTTACATACACCTAAAAACCAAAACTGATGGCTCAGCGCCTATAGCTCAACCGGCTAAGGCGCCAGCCACATACACCTAAGGTGGCGGGTTCAAATCCCCAGCACGGACCCACCAAACAACAATGACGGCTGCAACCAAAAAATAGCCGGGCGTTGTGGCGGGTGCCTGTGGTCCCAGCTACTTGGGAGGCTGAGGCAGGAGACTTGCTTGAGCACAGGAGTCGGAGGTTGCTGTGAGCTGTGATGCCATGGCACTCTACCCAGGGGGATAGCTTGAGGCTCCATCTCAAAAAAAAAAAGAAAAGAAAAGAAACAGTGGGCTCAAGAGATCCCCTTGCCTCAGCCTCTGAAGTAGCTGGAACATACTGGAAGCCACCACAACTCCAGGCTAGTTTTTCTATTTTTACTAGAGATGGGACCTCGCTCTTGCTCAGGCTGTTCTCAAACTCCTGAGCCCAAGCAATCCACTTGCTTCTGTCTCCCAGATCACTAGGATTTCAGGCATGAGCTGTGGTTGCCCAGCCTGGTCTCAGTCTTTTTGTCTCTTGGCAACATTTAAAACATTTCTTTAGGTAGATCTTTTACATTCTTAAATTTAAGATATGTCATATTTAATACAGTTTTATTAT
The DNA here is from genome assembly GCA_963575145.1 of Galago senegalensis. Classification (NCBI taxonomy): domain Eukaryota; kingdom Metazoa; phylum Chordata; class Mammalia; order Primates; family Galagidae; genus Galago; species Galago senegalensis. The sequence continues at coordinate 8,219 of CAUYTI010007940.1, forward strand.
TTGTCCTTTGGAAATAAGAAAACTCTTGATTTTTGAATATTGATTCCACGTAGTTTTGTACTTTATCACTTCACTTTATCAAATCCTCTAATTGCAGTGAGTTTTCAGGTTTCCCAAGTCTATGGTACAATTAAATACAAAAACAAACGCCTCCCAAACAACAGATGAGTTTGCTTTTCCAGTACTTTGCATTGTTCTCAAAATGTCTTCGTTTGATAAAATACACCGGTGATTTAGTGACACTTGTGTAGTTTTTCCTCTAAGTGTCTAACACCCAGGGGAGCAGGGTGCACCCAGCCATCACTTTCAGGTATCACAGGCTTTGCTTTGGGGGTGGGGCTTCATAGTCATCTTGCGATCATAAAACTGTAAGATGGTCACTAGGTTATCCTTATTCTGTTGAAGAAAAAACCCAAGAATCAGAGAGGTTAAAAAACCCATCCAAGGACACAGAACAGTAAATGGCAGAGTCAGAATTTGAACTCAGAGTTATCTGGCTGTAACTGAAATGCAGGAGACTAATAAGACAACTGTGTCCAGGTTAGAAATTTGAGGAGCTCTGGCACCACCTACCTAGACCAACTTAGGGAAGAAACTGACTGCAGTCAAAGAGGTTACATTTAGCTCAGATGATCCTCTAAAGGTCACAAGATATTTGTAGGCTGGAATCAGCCACAATACCACATTATTTCTCCTTAGCACATACAAGCGATTACTTTGCTGATGATGGTAGTATTAATTGCAAACTCCAAACTTACGTGTGCAGGAAATAAGATTACTTCACTTTTCTGTGTATCTCTTTTCATTTCTATCACTGGCTCCCATTCCATAGGTGACAGACTTTGTTTTCATTAATTCTGGGGAAGCTCACCCCACCCGATTTTCTCTCAGTAAGCTCAAAGACTTTTTTGTCAAGTTAGGATTTCCTGAGTTAATTCTGGGGCTTCAAGACCTCATTTCTGGAGTCAGGACTAAGTGCTGGGCCCACCAGGAAGGAGATAAGAGGTCATCTGGTCATCATCCTTCCATACTGGCACCTTCTGAGATGCACACTGGGGTCTCTGATCTCAGTTGTCACTCTGCTCGGGCTGCTGTCCAAGTCACTGACAGTTCTGCCCTCTGGTCCAGCCCTGCCTCAGCTATTCCCACAGCCTGCCAGGGACATGGGGAAAACAAAGAGATTCTTTTAAAGTTGCAGAAACTGAGGCTATATCAGGGTCTCTCCAGCTGAAGATATCAGATGCCATTTTTGCTCTATTTCTCCTGAATCCTTGAAGGGAAAACCACAAGTCTTGTCATTCCCTTTGCTATGGACTGAATGCTGCACACCCCCCACCCCACCCCACCCCACCATGTTCCTATGCTGAAGCCCTAAGCCCCAGTTGACTGTGTTTGGAGATAGGGATTTGAGGAGGTAATTAAGATTAAAGAAGGTCATAAGAGTGGGTCCTAATCTGTTTGATGACTTTATAAGAAGAGGAAGTGCATGTGCACCCAAAGAAAGGCCACGTGAGCATAGGGTGAGAAGGCTGCCATCTGCAAGCTGGAGTGAGAGGCCTCCCCAGAACCCAACCCTTCTGGCTCTCTCCTCTCAGACTTCCAGCCCCCAGAACTGTGAGAAAAGAAATTTCTGTTGTTTAAGCCACACCGTCCATGACAGTTTGTTATAACAGACCCAGCTAACTTATATACCCCTGGATTCCACCTGTTTACTCCTTCAGTCCCAAATTCGGCATACTAAGTCTATCTCGGGGTCGTATTACCCACTATCTTTGCTCCCCATGGCCCCTGGGGAACAGAGCCTTTTCTTCTGGACTCTCCCTTCCCCCAGCACAGACTTCTCTTCTCTGAAAGGAGCTTCTGTTATCTCAGAGAAGCGCCTTCTCTAAATAGGAAAGAAGAAGAATGATAAACAAAACTTGGATTCACTTGATCACATGCTCTTTCTAGTGCTAGACCCAGATCCTTGCTTCTGAGATCCAGAAGACAAGATGCTGACGTCTCTCCTTCAGTTGTGACAAGTTTCTGCTGAGAGAGTGGTTGCTCGGGGGGGGGGGGGGGGCGGTTCAAAGGGGACAGGCCACAGAGTAATAGAAAATAGTAGGTAACAAAGATTCAATTCTTGTCACGATCAGTAAATTTTTATAACCGAGCATAGACAAATGATGATGTCAAAGCTATAACAACTGTACAATTCTATAATTGGACCAGTCAGTCTCTGAGGCTATACTTAAGATAATAGTTCTTAGAACACCCCCAAAACTGAATTAGTACAGAAAACTGTCTTCTTAGCCAACTAGGCCCAGAAAGAACTGAATATTGTTCATTGCTGTTTAGCATACACCTGTAGTTTTAGTAATACAACAATGCCTGTGAGCCAGTGCTCATCACCCTTCACAAATAATTGTCCGTTGTAACCCTATCCCTATAATGTGGATTTATGCAGTCTTAGAAGTTCTGTGTGCTGGTGGGTCTTTTCCCCTAGGCTCCCTTTGTCTCTCTTTCTTTCTATTTTATACATCTCAAGAATGTCTCAATGGTCTGATTGGTCACCATTAACCAGGGCACAAGATTTGGCAGGGCTGTTATGACGGGCCGCTGCATAGGCCCCACTCCCCTTGACATCCAGGCTTCCAAAGGTTGCAAACTAGCCACTTGAGAGACAAAACAGCTAGAGCTAGGTTCATTCACCACATACTGCTTTATAAATTTGAGTCAACATTGGAAAACAGAAATATCTTACTAGGATTAGAATTCTTTTCCTGAAAAGTTGGAATTGGCCACACTGGGCCCACAATCTACAGCAGCATCCATCACCTGGGCTACATTCTGGCTTTTCCCTTTTCCTGGTACTCAGAGCATGGTCTCTCCCATGGGACAGTACCTGCCACCCCTGCTCACGCCATGTGTGCTATAGACCCGGGCCTGTCCTGTTCCCTACTGCTCACCTCTGGAGACACTTGAGTTTGAGGCCTCTGTGACCTTTGTGCAGGACAGCTGACAACTTGCTGGTCTAATGTGTTGTAACCAGTATTTACTGGGTCACAAGGCAGCTAAGTGAAAGGAGCTGCCTCTATTTTTCTTCCTAAGAAGAAGCCTCTTCAATGAATAAGGAACTTGGAGTTTCAAGGAATATTTGTTAACGTTTTGAAAACGTTTTGAAAGAACTCAGCTTTCTCAATGACTTGTTCATATCTAGAACATTCTGCCAACCTATCTCCCCTTACTGGGTTCTCATTATTTCTAATATTTGTATTCCAATGCCATCTTGCATGCTCAGGTCTCTTAGGGCTTTTCTAGAATAAAGAATATCAAATACCAGGATTGAGGCATTCTTACGTGGCTTGCTGAAATTATACACAGTAAAGTGTGTTTCTTGCCCATTTTCTCTCAAGCCTTCTCTTTCTTTCACCACTTTTACTCTCATTGCCAGTTTTCTTCCTTTTCTCACTCCTGTGTAGAGTATCATTAGGCCAGTGACTTGGACTGGTCCAAGTTCTATTGTTGTGCTTATGGTAGTTATAAAAGCTAAAATATTTTTAATCTAATCAACTAAAACTCTCAGCTTGGTTCAGCCCTAAGATCTGGAAAACATCTTCACCATTCTTATCTATAATAAAATGCAATCATGACTGACGCTTAGATTTAAATATAACCTAACAGGCTCTGAGGCTTTCAGGTACAGTGTTACCCAGGCAGCTGCACCACTGCAAGACCCTAAGTCATCAAATATGACTTAACTGGATTTTATTGTACATTTTAAACATTTTTAAGGAAAGAAAAATGCATTTTCTAAATATTTCCTGTGGTGGTAAAAGTAAACTAATTTATATCATAACCCTTCATCAGAAAATTTTGTTAATCAGATAACTCATTTTCCTACACATCTTAATAAAAGTTCTATCAGTAAGACTGTAGTCTAAAAAGTCTTTAATCAGAGGCTATTCACTCATTGACCTTGAAAATCAGAGTGCTATGAAGTTTGGGGAAAAGATCACACCCACCCCAGACCTAGTATTTTTTGACAGGTGGGAGGTGGTGAAATGAAACTCAGAGGCATTTTTAACCTGGGAGCTGCCTGGATAGATAAGGACACGCTCACAGATCCACAGTAGAGATGTTGATCCTCTCCTGGCTCCCCAACCCTGGGAAGCTCCCTTTGTGAGTTGCTGTGATTGTCTCATCCCTTTACCTAAGATGTGTAACATCACTTCCTCTACACCATCTGCCACACACCCCGTTCCCCCAAAACCCCAGAACTTAAACTGGAGCTGTGTCCTAGTGGTAACACAACATCAGCTCAGCCTCCTTTATACTAATTACATTTTCCAGTAGGAAGTGGGGTGTACATATTTCCAAGAAGATTTGGAAGGTGGAGTTTGATACTGCATTATTCCAGAAACTACAAAACATATTCCAGCTTGGTCACTGGGCCTCTGAATTATAATCCCTCTCCTTTCACAAAAACTATTCCCAGAAATTTTCTTGGTCTGAAGGACACTGACAGTACATGGTATATCTCACAACCAAGTTAAGGTCTATGAATGTGAATCTCAAACCACAGTCCAAGTCACTGGCCAACTTTCCAAATCACCTTTCATCCTCGGGGCAGAGGGCTCCACTTTCACAAGTACACAGGCATTTACTTTAACCAGAAGGTAATAAGTTGAAAGTAAAAAAGTTGTTTGTACTGAAAATATCCCCATTTAAACCCTGATTCTGCCAAGTAATTATTGGCAAATGACTTCAGGAAAGGAACTTAACATCTCTGCTCCTCTATCTGCTGAATGGAGATAATAATTACGTATCTCCTAGCTTTATACAGACTGAAAGAGATGGTATATGTGTCCAGCTTATCAGGGGGTCAGTAAGCGCTAACTGCTCAGCGCAGGGAAGGCCCAGCTGTGTCCTGCTGGCACGTTTCACTATTGGTTACTTTCTGCTTGGTGAGACTTGACCATTATGCAACATCAGCAACCTTCTTCTACAGAGAGCTTTATTTACGTTCCCTGAGCTACCAGTGAGAAAAGTCAATGGAAACGTAAGGAGGTTGTGCCAGGGAACAAGACATGAATCTTTTTCCATAAAGAAAACCAAGAATATTTCTGAGGTTACCAGTCCACTAGAGCAAGTTTATGAGATAAGTGTGTTCTGACTGGCCATTCCCTTGCACAGGCAAGTATAGTTGTGCCGACTGTCCAGTGGACCACCAGGCAAATGCCTGGCCCCCTTCACGTTGACTTGAAAGAATGATACCAAAATGGGGCCAGAAAGCTTCCCCTTCCTTCAAGCTGTTGTTCCTACAGTCTCTGCCTCACAGGTTAAGAGATTTCTCTTGAGAGGCTGATTTGCACTTAAAAAAAAATGAACTTATACTTGGAAGGCTTGCTGCAATATTATATGATGATGTAATTATTTATGTAGTCCCAGCTGAGCCTATAAAATCCAAAGGCTTTAAAATCTATATCTACCATGATAGGTTTAGACAGCACTCCCCATATCTCTCTCTCTCTCTCTCTCACACACACACACACACACACACACCCCTTCTCCTCAAATATTTCTTTAAGTTCCAGACCACTTTTTGATGTAACTGTGTTCTCTCTATTTTGACATTCTTGGAACAGCCCTAGTGAAGCTTAAGATTAAAATCACAAGCCTTGAAGTTCAGACAGGGAATAAAGTATGAACTTCGAAGGTGATCTCATGAGCTCAGAATTATGCCTTTAAAGGTCAAGTTGATTTGAAATATGGACCAAACCAAATACGGTGTTTAGATAAGGGAGGTTTTATTATCTAATCTTAATTTATGCAATGAAAGAAATGATCGTCTTTATTATTAACAATGCTAATTAAGCCGATATTTTTTTTCATGCCATTTTCTTTTGAATTTGGGGCTGTGACTATTTTTAAAAATAGATACGTTGTAAAATGAGAATGATAAATTACAATCACAGTCTGTTGACTTACATTAAAGGAAGCCCAGAACATATATTGCCCATTTTAGATACTTAATTTATAGAAGTTTTCTATAAATGAATTTAACCACCTCACCAAAAGCAAAAAATAATTTCTATAGTTTTTACACTTATAGGAGAAGGTTAGTGGCAATAACGGGGGGTGAGTAGGGAGGGCTTTATTTAGTTCCCCCATAAATATATCGGTCCACTATTGCAACTACCCCAAATAGGACGCAAGTCAAGTAAAACACTATGTACCTTATTCAAACTCACTTCAAAACAAGTCCCCAGGCTGTTTCTTCCAACAGACTGCTGTCTGGAAGCCTCTACCTTAAAAGTCTGGAGGCATTGTCTGTGGTTATACTTTCACGAGAACTGTCATTCTGCTTTTAAATTTTGCGTCACAGTTTGGACATCAGAGCATGGAGGTAGGGCGCCTACACACAAAAAATAAAACATAAAACAAGCCATTTTGCAGAAAGTATTACTTTATACAAAAGTGCTAGACCAGTAAGCCTGCTCTGCCTGATGTTCTTTGAACTATGAAATTGTTCTGGGACTCAGTGTCTCCATCTGTAAAAAAAAAATTGGGACTCCTGAAAGGGCTGTCTCATAAGTCTTTAGGAATGCTCAGAGCCTCATCCTGGCTTCCTGGCTTCATCCAATACCTGCCTCTGGATGTCTTATCCGCACCTGTTACTGATTGTGTATGTGTATTGGGTGCCTTATTACGGGCAGTCCCCCAGTTACAAACATCTACCCATGCTTGACTCCCACTTACCAACAGGGCTCTAACAGGTAAAGAGGTAAATGTACCTGTCACATACCAATTTAGCTTAAGAACAAACCTACAGACCCTGTCTGGTTAATTACCTGGGGACTGTATCTTGAACCATTTTTCTCTGGAGGAAGGTAAATGACCCTTCCAGAGCAAGACAGGTGTGGAGAACGCAGCTCAATCAAATGCCGGGGGCAGCGGGAGAGCCCTCGGTCCGCCCAGCCAGGCCTTCCTCCCGCAGCACCGCAGTAAGCGGCCCGGGGGGCGGAGGACACAGGAACCAGGAGGAAGCGTTTCTGAAGGAAAGTTCTTGGCTCCGTTTTTGCTCACAAAAGGGACTTTTCGGGAGCCGGGAAGGGAGTGCAAAACAAGAAGCCAACAATGATGTGAAGACTGTATTCACAAGTTTGATGTCAGCATTCCTAATTGTTTATAAAATCAGCAATCAGCACAGTGTACCCCATAAACAAAGGCATCCATGTATACATGATCTATGTCTTTGTGACGATTTAAAAAAATGTTAAAGAAAAAAAAAGCCAACAGAGGCCTTGGGGCGTTCTCGAAGAAGACTCTAACGGCCCTCAGACGGGCGGGCTCCTCGCCGGCTGCGCCCACCTGCCCCGCGGGTGCGGTGACCGCTCTGTCCCCGGGGAGCGTCCCGGCCGGGGAGCCGCAGAGACACAGCGGCCACGGCCTGTGGGCCCAGCCCGAAGGGCGCCCCAGACTCGCCGCGGGAAAGCCAGCCTCGGGTCAGCCCCTGCCAGCTCCCATAAGTAGATCTAATTATGACCGCTTAGTTCAAAAAGAGGATTTAACCCAAAGCAGATTTAGCGGGGCAGTTTCCAAAGGGCCGCAGGAATCTGAAGCTTGACCTTTGAAAAATCCTAAAGACTTCACTGCCCCAGGAATTCAGGGAGCCAGTCACAGTGGACGCCTCAGATGGCAGAGAAATGCAGAGACGCCAACTTACGTTATCAGGGCTTTAGTGGGGATGTTTAATTTAAAATAAAGTGTCTGTCTCAGCGTGCCTGTGGTGTGGACACTGGTGGTCAGCCAGGGTATTGAGCTAAGAAAAAACATTGACGGTTAAAAAAGTGTTTACGTATTAAAGTGTAACCTGTTCCATCAAAAACTGTTTTAAATTATTTTAAAACCATAAAGTGGTTTGCAAATTAAGAAAGAGTCAAAGCTCGCTTAGTGAATTCTTATCTACACTTGATCTTGGCCCAAAGGAACGTGACATCTTATCTAAAACCTGAAAATTTGGTGACATATCCTGGTGGTGTTGATTAAAGAATGTTAAGGTAATTAAAAGCATGTTAAGGTAATTTTAAAAATTTTATCTTGATTTTTAAAACTTTCTGCACAGCTCTTTACTCAGAAGAGGCTGTTGTAGTTGTTCTTTTTATTTTTTTATTTCAGATTAGTAGGAGGGGACAATCAGGAGGTGCCATTGTTTGCATTCTAAGGTAAACAATGCTAATTAAGCTGTAGCTGAGCCCCTTACCCTGGGGTGTGCTGTGCACCTCCGGTGAGAGCTCACTAATGCCCCTCTCTCCTCCCCTTCTTCCTCCCTCCTCTTTCCTCCCCCTACTTGAACCTGTGGGTGTGTAGTTGGTTTTCTATTGGTTTCTATTAGCATTGAGTACATTAACTCTGGAAAGAGGGAGGGCATTGGAATTGTTCTCCTCCTGACCAACAGGAACCCAGTAAATAGACACACAGGGCACAGGCTCCCTGTGGAGAGACTGTAAGAGCACTCGCAACTGTAGCCCTCCCCATGGTATATTTTTCTTTCCTTCCTTCCTTCCTTCTTTCTTTCTTTCCTTCTTTCTTTCACAGAGTCTCACTATGTCACCATCAATAGAGTACTATGATGTCATAGCTCAGAGCAACCTCAAACTCCTGGGCTCAAGCGAATCTCTTGCCTCAGCCTCCCAAGTAGCTGGGACTACAGGCGCCTGCCACAATGCCCAGCTATTTTCTGTTGCAGTTGTCATTGTTTAGCCAGGCCTGGGCCAGGCTCGAACCTGCCAGCTTTGGTGTATGTGGCTGGTGCCACAACCACTGTGCTACGGGTGCCAAGCCTGTATATTATTATTTCAACGATTCTCATCAAACACAAAATTTAGGAAAACAAAGGAGAAAGAAAAAGAAATAGCCTAGATAAAAGTCTACATCAAGTTGCTATTTCTCCACCTGACCACAGTCCAACACAGGACACCAGATGCATGTTATAGGCAAAGTCATGCACCACATAATGATATTTTCACCAACAAAGGACCATGAGATTATACTGCATTTTTACTGTACTTTTGATATGTTCAACTATGTTTAGATACACAAATAACTGCATTACAATGACCTACAGTGTTTAATATAGTAACATGCTGTGCAGGTTTGCCTAGGAGCAATAGGCCATCCCGTAAAGCCTAGGGATACAGAAGGCTATGCCACCTGGGTTTGTGTAAGCATGCATTATAATGTTTGCACAATGACAAAAACACCTACTGACAAATTCCTCAGAGCATATCCCTATTGTTAAGCGATGCAGGACTACACATGGCCTTCAAACTGATTCCGAACCTGGTTTGAAATCTCTGTAGCTTGAGTTAGGAAGTTCTTTGAGGAGGAAGGATTTATTCTCACTGGTTACCCCAAAATACCAAATCAGGTCATCCTTTTGTTCAAACCTGAAGATGGTGAACTTCAGCTTATAGGAACTTCAGCATAAAGAAACCGTAAGTTAGAGACGCACTCCACACCTGACACTTCAGCCATTGTTGTCCCTTCCATTTCTCCTTCCTCCAGGGATGTACCAAGTCCAAAAATAAGTAAACAAGATCAATAATTTTTCAAAATGTTTAACACAAACCTGTTCTGTTTCATGATTTTATTTAGCCTTTTACTGTGATAAAAGGTAGGATGTAAACAAATGTGAGAGAACGCCTCTGGAAGGAAATAGATAATAAAGTTGGGTAGCTCTTCCCTAGGGGCCGTCAATTGGCAAGCCCTAAACACAAAAGCAGACATGCTTGGTAACGCAAAGTGTCTGAATTCAAAGTCATTGGTTTCAAAGATTGCAATTCACACACAGAGCCATTCAGCTAAAAGAAAGGGAAGGAGAGAGGAATTTTAAAGATACTGGGGGAAAGACTAAATACCGAAGAAGAGTTAACTACAAAGCTTTTGAGGTCTCGGCTTCAAATGTCTTAGCAAACTAAATACCTACAATAAACACCAAGGCTCAATACACTCAGTTTTTGTTGGTTGGGTTGATTGGAAAACTTTTTCCACTAACTTTTGAGAGTTATGCAGCCTTTGGAAAACTAAGCAGGTGGTTCTGTTCATTAGGTAATTTATAGTTAGCCAAATATTAAGATTTTCTATACTGGTATTAAAAAGTCATACGATTCATTTAGAATGGTTAAAACTTAAAAGTTTGCCTTCCTAAAGACTGGATTTCAACCCCAAAAAGAAAAACTAGATTATTTCAAATAGGAGGCAATAGCTAAAGAGGCTTTTTACATGTAGGTGCTTTACTGTAGGTTTCTACTTCAAGTTCAAATAGAAGCTCTTTGGGTTTCTTTCCAGCTTTGAGATATCAGGGCTTTCAACTTCCGCGTACGAATGCGGCACTCTACTTACCTGCCCTCCCAAACATATTCGTGTAATAATCTCAGGTGCAGTTTATCTGTCTATGGTCACAAGCCACTTAGATACCAGAATTAGGCCCTGGACACCTGTCTGTGGTTCCCTTGGACAGGAGAACGATCCCTGAAGGGACGGACAGACATGGAAGGGCTGGTGGCGCTGGGTGTGCTGGGAGCGCGTGTGGGCGTTACCTCTCCCTCTCCTGCTCCAGCAGGTTGGTGAAGTCGTCGCTCTTGTTCATGTAGTCTGTGTGCTTGTGCTTCTCGTTCTCCAGCTCGTACACGGTGCGCCTGTGACACTTCTCCGCCAGCAGCAGCTGCTCTAGCATGCGCCGGTAGGTTTCCTTCTGTTTTTCCTCGAGTCTGTCCAGCTGAAGGAGCAAAAGGGTGGGAAAGAGCTTGATATTTTATTTCATTTGCATATGACTCTAAATAATTTGTTTACATTGTTCTGGTAATTTATTGCCTGAAGGAGAGAAGGTGACACTGGAATTCACTGCCATCTCCCCCTTCCCATCATTTTCTCATATGCCAATTGGCTTTATAAACTAGCCAAAATAATGTCATAGTCACTTGTGGCCTTCCAGAATTTTTTTTTTTTTGTAAATTTCTAGTATGATTCCTAAATTTTCAGGAGAACAAACTCTTTCAAAGTTCTAATGGGATAGCAAAGGCCCTTATTCAGAAAGAAAGAGAATAATATCCCTCCTGACCTCAGAAAAATGAAGATCTCAGCACATACATATACCAGACTTCTTCCCTGGGAAGTACTTATCTTTTTTTTTTTAGAGCTTACACGTGTATATTTCTAGGAAATGTATACAGAGCATCTAAAGTCCTCTTTTTTTCATGAAATGCTAAATATAGGAAGGATTAAAAAACTTATACAGAGTATATATCTTTAAAAGAGGTCTTAGCAAATATTATGTGATTTCTTGTGTCTTTTTCCCTAGCCAGGCTATGAAGATTTTCAAGGGATCATGTTTTGATCATCTTTTTAGTCCCTAGTGCCTAGCACAGGGCCTGGAACAAAGTATATGTTCAGTAAATGCCTGTTACATGAACCAAATCTTACATTACTGATATTTTCCTAGCCTGCTCGCTACCCTAACTCTCCCCTCTAGACTCTAGACACGGCTTCCCAACTTTGGCACTGCTGAAGCAGGTAATTCGTTGTTGGGGGCGTGCTGTGCACTGAGGATGTTTACAGCATCCCCAGTCTAGATGCTGCTAGTAGTACCATCTTCAGTTATGACAATCAAACTACCCCAAATTGCCAAATGTCCCCTCAAAGGAAAACTCCATCACCACCACAGTTGAGAACCACTGATCTAGGTGAAACATACATATTTAAAATACACTCTCAGTTTCACAACCAACTCCCCAAGACCCAGGGGTTAGTTCCGCATGGTCTCAGCATCAGAGCAGGTCCTCCCCTATGGTCTATGTTTGCTCTTCAATCATAAAGAGGATTGAGGCTCTCTGTATAATTGCATTATGTGTTCATTGTGAACGGATCATTTCTGAGGCCAAAGACAAAAGAGGAATTGTTCCCATTATCCTTGGTATCGTCTTCCCAGATCTCCCTTTGTTTAGAGGCAGATGAGCAGACAGGGACTGATGGAGAAGCCCAAGTTAACTGGTGGCTGAGACTAGCCGAGATCATCAGGAATTGGCAAATTATACTTTTTGTTCTCTGATAGATTTTTGTAGCCTTAAAGAGACAAACTATCCAAAAGTTTTCCCATTGGGATAACTCCCTACTACAAAGTATTCTCCCCAAGAACTCCCAATTTTTACAAGTTTGTTTTCCACCATATTTTATAGAACTTATCAAGCATTGCTGAAACATAATCATCATCAAAAATGTAGAAGAAGCAACATTTCCCCTTCTTGATCCTTCCTACTGTATCATAAAATAGGACTCTCCATTCTTTGGAAGGTATCTGAAGATCAATTTCTGCCTATTTCTTGACACTTTCCCCCATTCCTCCCTAACAAAGGAGAGGTGACTTATTTGGAGGGCACATTTGGATTGGGAGCTGGAAATGCACAGCTCAGCTTCTTAATCTCTGAATTTTTACTCTGCCTGTCATAGGATGACACATTGTGCTCTGAAGGCTCAAACTCTCCCCTGGGATTTCGCCATACATTCAAAGACGTCTGGAGGGAAAGTGGTGGCATTATTAACTGGATGGTTGACTGAGAAATCCAAAGAGTCGTTGCATGTATATGTGGAGGAAAAAAACAGCACATGGAAACATCAAGTGTTGTGGGGCAGCTGGGCAGTGGGTAGACCTTAGCCTTCATGCTCTCTGTCCATATGGGCATTTGAAACTGGTTGTTCTCAGTAGCTAAGGCCCTGGTCTATGCCACTGTAATAGGTTGTGGGGTTCTCTGTGGATAATGTTCACATCATTTACACTGGCACAACTCACCCCCAAAGTAATTACATTATGAAGAAGGCAGTCTTTTCATCTCTTAATGCTTACATGGCTAAGATATTGGTGTGTGTGGTATGCTTCTTAGGCAGCATGGTAGATCCAGGCTTCAAACTGAGGAGGCAGTAAATTCTTCTGCTATAAAGCATTCATGTGTGAGGACCTAGCTTTTGATTTTAAATCTTAGATATCAAGAACTAACGTAAGTAGCAAAAGGTCATCTCTGTCAGCTGCTGTTTCTTATTATTATGTCTGGAACTATATCAAACTCCTGGGAGAGACCTGAAGTAACCTGTCTTCTGGCTCCGTGTGGCTTGTCCAGAGATTCTGAAGACCACCTCCCATAACTACAAATTCTCTAGCTTCATTAAGCATGTGTGTACCTGGCTTCCAGATTTTAGGATCCACGCTGTGGCTGAGAACACAGAAATGGCTTTTCTTTTCTTTTTCTTTGGAGACAGTCTCACTATGTCACCCTGGGTAGAGTGATGTGGTATCACAGCTCATAGCAACCTCAAACTCTTGGGCCCAAGCGATTCTCTTGTCTCAGCCTTCTGAGTAGCTGGGACTACAGGTGCCCACCACAGTGCCTGGCTATTTTTTTGTTGCAGTTGTCATTGTTGTTTAGCAGGCCCAAGCCAGGTTCTAATCCACCAGCACCAGTGTATGTAGCCGGCACCCTACCCACTGTGCTATGAGCATCAAGCCATGGAATGGCCTTTCTTAATGAATAGTGAAAATGGATTGGGCACCTATTACTTTGGAAATATAGATTCTACTTGAACAGAAGTGGAAGGAAAATTGAATGAGATCATCATAACATCAAAGGCAAAAAATTTACTAAGGAAGGGTATACTTCAAAGTCTTAAGCTAATGAATCAGGCTGGTGGAGAAGTTCAAGCACTTGAGAAGAAATTTCAGTAGATTTTAGATAAAAGGATCATGGTTCAGGAGGTGGTTTTAGTGCTGTTGTCAGTAAGGGGCTAATTGAAGAAGAGAGAAATCTACTTATGAGGAAATATGAGGTCTTAAAGACCAAATTGGATTTACCCGGAAGGGAAATGGATTTAAGTGCTCTCTAAAACACGGCTATTAAGAAGGGAGGTATTTTGGTCTTTGTTGAATCAAGAAGATAGAGACAGGAGAGCCCAAGAACACAGCAGTATCACTCCACTCACAAAGAAGGTGCCAGGATCCAGGAAATAGTCAAGAAGAATGCTGTAATTCTGCAGATGGTCATTCTTGAGATCAGTTAGGGGCCTGTCCCTTGAAGGGAGCAGCTATTCAAAGTAGTTATACAGAATATGAACAGACTTGGGTGGCTCACGCCTATAATCCTAGCATTCTTGGAGGCCAAGGCAGGTGAATCACTTGAGCTCAGGAGTTTGAGACCAGCCTGAGCAAGAGTGAGACTCTGTCTCTGCTAAAAATAGAAAAATCAATCAGGTGTTGTGGTGGTGCCTCCCCGTTACTCCAGACGGTGAGGCAGGAGGATCACTTGAATCCAGGAGTTTGAAGGTGCCATGAGCTCGGCTGATGCCAGGGCACTCTAGCCTGGGGCAATAGAATGAGTCAGAGTCTCTCTCTCTCTCATATATATATGCATGCTTAAGAATTATAACCTGGAAATATTAGGGTAAGATTTTTGAAGCATAATTTGTTGAGTTTCAGGGTCTTGGCTTTTATAGATGGAGTTGCCAACATTACCTGGGCAGCAAGTAAACACACTCTAAAAGCTCTAATAGTGTCTGAAGGAAACATGAGACAAACAAGAGGGGGTTTGGGCAACATTAGATAAGTCCAGACATGGATGTGGTGTGAGGGGAAAGTTCCCTTGAGTTATCCAACCCCAACCCAAGGACATGAAAGCAGGTAAGATTTATAGTCAACAAAGAATACTCTTGGCAGGCTCCAAACTCCTTGATTTTATGTCTCTCCCTGATGGAAACCACACAATATAGAACATGGAAGATAATCTTATAAAAACAAGTGTCAGGGTCTGCAAGTATAGAGGAAATGGAAGCAAACAGGTCAAAAACTGCAAGATCACAGAATAATAATAGATAAAGAAGAGGACCACTTGCAGAAACCGGTTAAAACGCTAAAACAATGACTCAGCTGAGGCTTCCTACTGCAAAAAAGTTGTGGCAGAAGAAAATATTTTTGTTGTCTTGAGTTGAACAAGTTACTCAAGGATCGGCAAATTCACACACGAGGATGGCTGAGTTTTACCAAAGAAAAACACCGGATGAGGTGTGGTCCCTCCTAGGCCTCAAGTCACACAGGCTTCAAAAAGGTCGCCCGCTGAAGAGATGGGTTTCCTAGGCCTGGGATAGGGGGCTGATATAAGAAAAGGATCAAAGAAGTTTTTAATACGCAGGTGGGAAAGCTGAGCACTAAAGTGAAATCTACACACTGGAGAGGTCTCCAGGGCAAATCTCCAGGCTTTGCAAAAAGACAGGCGTTCCCAATGCCACTCACTGAAGGCAAAACAGTGCATGCACCACCCAACCGGGTTTATCATTTCCCTTAATTTTTGGTGGTGACAGGCTTTGTGTGATGTGGCGGACCACCCCAGACCTACCAGAATTCTGTTGACACTGAAGATTTTCTCTCGCTATCCTCCTTCCTGCAAACATGCTCCAAGTCTCTGCTTTAGTCTTTGCTAACGGTTAATATGAGCCTGCATTATACTGAGTCCTAAGGTCAAAAAACTTAATTTTGCTTGAGATAAATTGATCTTGGAGTTGGAGACTTTCTTGTATCCTTTAAATTTATGAATGGGAAGTTACTACTATGATAATTTGCATGTGTCCCAAGGATGACACTTTGGATTTTTTGAAAAAACTAGAATCTAGGAACTTGGGGTTTCCAGATATATTATTAATGTGACTTTGAAAATGATAATGAGTCCAAGGAAAAACAAAAAAAAACTTCTACCCAGACAGTCAGCTGAGATCCCTCTGGCTAAGATTGAGCAGAATAAGGAATAAGGAAGGAAGAAAATAGAAACATTAAATTTTTTTTAAATTCTGCTTTAAAATTATAAGTTGTGATATTCTGGACTTTAATTTACAAGTAAGTGCAGGGGGATTTAATATTGCTGTTTAATTTCTCCCCAGATATTTGGCAAGGGAAAGAGATCCACTATTCTACCAAGCCGGGTTCGCTGATTACCTTCTGACAGGTTCTCCTGGATAACCTAACTGAGCCTAATTTGGGATAGAAATTAGAATAAGCAGTGATTTTTTTTTTTTAATTTACTTAGAGTACAATACGGCCTTTAGGAACAAGAGCTAGGACACGTTCTCATCGCCCCAGGTCTCTGAAGGAACAGTGAATGTTGGGGCTCCTCCCTCATGAATTTGAGAGCAGTACTACAACTTCTAGGTACCAAGACTTAACTGTTAATCCCAAAGAGATTAATAATCTCTATGTGGTGAAGTAAAACCTTTTCTCTTATATTCTGTTTTTCTCACAAAACAGGACTTCACGTGGGCAGTCCTCTTTGAGAAGAGTAGGTTCTGTCTTACTCATTTTTCCCCAAGGTGGGGAGTGACTCTTCATATTGTTGAGTCAAGAGGAGAAATAAACTGAGAAGTGGGACCAGCTCAGCCAGTTCCAGAAGGACAATTCACAGGACGGGTGTTTTCTGCTCTGCTTCTTTGTCTGCAAGGTAGGAGTATTCCCTCCTGCCTACTTTCTGACGGCCACTCAGAAACTCCTCTGCCTGTGTTCTGCCCATAGAACTCGGTGGACCGGAGGCCGTGATCCTGGGTAAGTGTGTCTGCTCTGCCGGCCTGCCTCTCCCTTGGGGTCATCCCAAGCCCTAGAAAAGAATTAGGAATCCCAAAGGAGACCATTTATCCCAGCTAAGTTCTCTAAACCAGATGATTATTATTATAAAACAAATATGTGTTTTTGACCTCCACATGTCCTTCATGCCTCAAATCTTCCTGCATTTGGAACGAATTAAGGGTATGAACCATTATCATCCTCAAATCTCAGCAAATACTAATTATTTGTTAAGTACCTTCTATGTTCCAGACACTATGTTAATAGCTTTCCAAGCATTGCCTCTTTAAATGCCCACAACTCTAGGAGGCATCTTGGTTAAAGAAATGGAAGTTTCAAGAACTTCTCTGATCTGCCTATAGCAAGACACAGCAGGTAGTGGTGGATCTCACCAATCTCACCGTGAAAATAGACCCAGCCTGTTGACTGCCTGCTGTCATATAATCATCTCTTAGCATTTTAAGAGAAGATGAGAATACAGTTCCAGCTTATCCTTGTTACAAAAATTAGAAAATTATAGGACTGTCAATCTGCTGTGTGTGCTCTCTAAAGGAGATCCTAGCTCGGAGAGCTGTCAAACTGAGTTTCTCCAGAGGCTTGATGCAAGTTAAAGCTAAATGTATAATGGTTTCTGTTCTGATTTCCATTCCTGCTACTAATTTCACATCCCATAAGTGCTTTTACATGAATTCCAGAGAGTCAATATGGCTAGATCTATAAATTGGTGGTCTGATTTGTTGGCATCAAACTTCTACCACAATGTCATAGCATTTTTAAAAATGTGGTATGGGCTCAGCGCCTGTAGCACAGTGGTTACAGCGTCAGCCACATACACCAAGGGTAGCAGGTTCAAACCTGGCCTGGGCCAGCTAAACAATAATGACAACCACAACAAAAAACAGCTGAGTGTTGTGGTGGGCACCTGTAGTCCCAGCTACTTGGGACTCTTGCTTAAGCCCAAGAGTTTGAGGTTGCTGTGACCTGTGATGCCATGGCACGCTATCGAGGGCAACAGCTTGAGACTCTGTCTCAAAATAAATAAATAAATAAATAAAAATGTGGTGTTATAAGTAATAATAATATTCAATAGTTTCTATTATAATCTTATATAAAAGCTATTAAATATAGCCCTCTTAGAACTACTTTCATCTTAAAGAATTTTCCCAAGCATTTCATTGAGATTTCTCCCCAATTATGTATTTTAGCTACTCATGTAAGATAATTTTAATTATGATAAAGGCTATAAAATACCAAAAACCAGTGACCCTATAACTATAAATATTAATTATAAAATCAATTTAATTTTAGGTTACTAATTTGATAATAATCCAAATAACTCAATGTTAAAACTGATAAGCATTTCAAATTTTTATATACATCATTTCTTAAGAGAATAAGTAACTGTAATAATCACATGCAAAAAATATATTTCTGGCTCTAAGTAAGTATATTTAAGGAAAAGCTTCTAAAACTATTATTGAAATATATCCATTATAACCCTTGAATTATTTAATTATGCTTGAAATTGAATAACCTTGAATTATTGAATTATGCTTTTATTCTATATTAGTAAATCATAAAAATTTTGCCTTTGAAAGAAATATAAAAGCATGTAGATGGGAGAATGTGGAGACGTCTCTCTGAGGCTCCCTTCTAGGGAAACTTGGGAGTGCTGCGTTATTACCTCTGAAATCGGCTTCTCATAGACATCTTCTCCTATGGACTTCTCCTGGGCAAGGATGGCATCTCGGTGCAGGATCCGAAGCACTTTCTCCGGCTCCGCAGACCCGTAATGAGCCTCCAGCACCTCAGGCTTGGTTCTCTCTGTCTTCAGCATGTGGATCACATCTTCTCTGGCCTGTGGAAGGAAGTGCAGCAAGGTCAGACAGTGGACAATGTAAGTCCCAAAACCAACACGGGGCGTGTTGCATCCATCCCCACCTCTTTGAGGCTAGTGGCAAATTCACTGGGTATTCTGCTCATGTTTTTTTTTTTTTTAAACCAAAAGCAAATTGGCAAGCAGATACTCTGTTTCAGGTTGCTAGGAAGCAGCCAGGCAGAAAAGAGGGTTTGTGCTAATATTAACTATATAAAAATTGCTTTATCTAAGTAGCAATGACATGGGGGATGGGAAGGCAGGTAGAGCTGGTCCTGGGATAATCAACCCATTTCAGCACACATGAAGCCAATGACAATCTAAAATTTTCTAGTTTCCTATTTACGCTCACTATGTAGTATGCAAATCTGGTTTAAAATAAAACCCTGCTGCATCCAGTCTAGCTGCAACTTCATAGGTAATTAACAAACAGTGCCTATTGGTGATTTTCTGTTTTTCATCAAGTGATTCATTCTGCATGGAAACATATGGCTGGGAACCCACATAGTGCAAGGCTGTCCTTTTCAATCTAACGTATTCACAGTAAAGGTGAAACTGTGCCCCTTCAACATCCAGACTGTCAGGCAGATGAGTCAGGGTTGCTCCTTTGATTTCTTAACACAGCATTCACATACTGCTGAAGCTCTCGAGAAAAACCACAATTATAGGTCATATATCATATTGTCTTTGGTCCCCGTCACATATTGTAAATACATCTGGATGATATTTTGTGCCGATTAGTAGCGATGATATTTCTAGTCATGATGAAGCTGACATTTGCTGAATGTACTCCCATCTGGGCACACACTTGGAGCTGCTTTTCCAATAGTGGTGATGGATAAGAAGAATCCTGACTTTATTCCAACTGTACTAAAGAACAAACTGGTTGGGAACAGAGTTTCAGTCCGTGATAATGGAATAGAGTTTTCTCCTGTTTTAATGCTAACTATAGGTTTGAAATTATAAATCGGGTTCTTGGTGTTCTGAAGAAAAAAGCTAACTAGTCAACCACAAATATTCACAATATGGCCATTGTAAGTTGGTCTTTCTGAAGTTTCTCACTTTTATTGCTTTTAGTCACCAAATTCAGCCAGTTACAGATGGCTGAAGACTAAAGACTAATCGGTTACTGAGACATCAATGAACTTGAATTTGCAGATTTGCAATGTCTCTGCCACATTTACATGGGCTTATTTTAAGAAAAAAAAAAGGAAAACATTTAATTTAAAGAACCTACAAGTGTGGACTGTTAGAAAAAGTCAGAAAATAGTTTAATGGAGAGGCAATGTGTCTCTGCAAAAGGTAGAAGAGCATTAAGGGCAAAGGCAGTGTCAGGCCGGCTTGTTCATGACACTAATTAGAAAAAAGTGCCTACTTCATCTAAGAGATGCAGCCCTGAGTCAGAGGCAGCTTACCTAGTAAATAAAGAGTGGGCTATATTTTATCCCGTTCTGCCCCTCTCCCAGGCAGCTTTGTGCAAGGCATAACTCCATGACTGTACTGAAGGAGCCTTAAGTTACATAGATTGGTATTGGTCTTTAGGCAGGAAGTGCTTCCATGTTCATCCAACACAGATGAACATACTGTACATAGCATCCTCTACAATAATGGTTCTCAAACCTGACTGCATTGGGATCATCTGAAGATCTTTAAAAATTCCCAATGCCCCATTTCAGCCCAATTGCATCCGAAATGTTTTTAGAGATGACCCCACGCACCTGCACATTTTAAAGCTCCCACGTGATGCCAGGGTTGAGAGTGCTTGGCCACACTAATAGTTAAGAGACACAGCGACCAAACTGAATACAGATCCTTGGCATTATCCAACCTAAGCTTTCCCACTTCAGTGCAAGTGCATTTTTTTTTCTCTTCTTAGAAAGGTGTGATCACCTTCCTCCTTTAAATCAACGTCACACCTGAGGTCAATCTTTTGCTTTAGCCAAAGCTGAAGGAAATAAATTTTATATTGAAAGAAGAAACACAGGACTGTGGATTTAGTGACGTATGTAATGACAGGGAGGAAGATTTAGAACCACATTTAAAAGTGAAAAAACGGCGATGATAGAAGGTTGGCAAGCTGGAAGCCTCGATAAAAAATGACTGTCTCTTTTCCATCTTTAAGTCAGATGAAATAAAAGCTGTTTTCTAGAGCTCACATTTTTATCCTGTGAAATGTAAAGACTTATGGTGCAGTCCTAGACTGTGCCATCCTGTTACCCATGGGATGGTTCAAAAAAAATTATACTGTCCTTTGAAAAAAAGTTTTAAATGTAAAAAATAAAAAAGAGAATATACATACTGTCTTTTGTATTATAAATTGAGGCGTTAATTCAAAATGAAATATAAATATTTCAAATGGTCTTCTCACCTGCTACTTAAAACAAATTCTAGGGAAGAATATCATAAAAGCAGAACCTCAAATTCTTCAGAAAGAAAATCATTATAAAAGCTTAGAATTCCAGGGGGTGCCTGTGGTTCACTGAGTAGGTCACCGGCCCCATATACCAAGGGTGGTGGGTTCAAACCCTGCCCCAGTCAACTGCAACAAAAAATAGCCGGGCATTCTGGCAGGCACCTGTAGTCCCAGGTACTCAGGAGGCTGAGGCAAGAGAATCACCTAAGCCCAGGAGTTGGAGGTTGCTGTGAGCTGTGACGCCACTGCACTCTACTGAGGGCAATAAAGTGAAACTGTCTCTAAAAAAAAAAAAGAAAAAAGCTTAGAAATCCTGGCACTCTGGGAGGCCATGGCTGGTGGATTGCCTGAGCTCAGAAGTTCAAGACCAGCCTAAGCAACAGTGAGACCCTGTCTCTAAAAATAGCTGGGCATTCTGGCGGGCTCCTGTAGTCCCAGCCACATGGGAGGCAGAGGCAAGAGGATTGCTTAAGCCTAAGAGTTTGAGGTTGCTGTGAGCTGTGACACCATGGTACTCTACTGAGGGCAACATGATAAGACTCTGTCTCAAAAAAAGCTTAGAAAATAGTTTTAGTCATATAGTTCTTGGGTAATTTAAAAAATTCTTAAAGAAAATGGCTTAGAAGATAGATGCTAAAATATTGGGTAGTGAGATTAAGGGATGTTTTAATTTCTTTTGTTTATACAGGTATATACAGTAGAACCTTCACAGTTGATGACCTCCCTACACTAACCACCTCCTTACTTGGACTAAATTTCAGAGACCAGACATGCACCACATGTACATATCAGTAGAGCAGGCCTAAATCCTTATGCTGACCACCTCTGTGTGTTGACCAGTTTGCTACAGTCCCTTGGATGGTCAACTTATAGAGGTTCTACTGTATTTTCTAAATTTTCTATGGTGAATATGTAATTAATTTTATACAGAGAAACTTTATAGTTGTAAAGTTATACTTTCAAAAAGAGGGAAGAAATACTTCATCATTCCTATTTCTCATAAATGAAACAAAGGCAAATACAGTAGGACCTCTGTAAGCTGACCACCCAAGGGACTGTAACCAACTGGTCAGCACACAGAGGTAGGGGGTTAACATAAGGACCTAGGCCTACTGTATTGATAAGGTAAATATGGTGCATGTCCAGTCTATGAAAATTAGGTCAATTTAAGGGGGTGGTCAATGTAGGGAGATGGTCAGCTCCAGAGGTTCCACTATATTTCAAACACAGCAGTAAAGATGGAGACACACAGCTGATGCTCTGGGTAAGAGCACTGAAAACAGAGTGGTGTAAGGATTGTAGGTTTTCCCACCTAATATTTATTCTGACTAAACAGCTGAAGGAATCACAGCCAAACTATTTCCATAGAGCATTTCTACAAATGACATCCTAAAAAAATGGTTGTCTCTAATTATGGGTAAAAATGATCAGAAAGTGGCTCTCAAATGTAAGCTGTATAAAATAATCTTGAGAGCATACAGGGTACTGCTAGTGAGCACAAGTCTATGTGGCCTGAATGTAAAGAAAACTAAATCTCAAAGCTACCAGACACATAAGAATCTGAAATAAAACATGGAAATAAAATCCGTTTCGTGGGGCAGTAGAAGGAGTCCAGCTTGGAAGACTCAGGCTTACTTTCCAATCCCAGCTATGCTGAGTGACTTGTGCAAACTACTAACACTGCTTTGACTCAATTTGATCATCTATGAAATAAGATCATAATAACTTCCTTATACAACTGTCCACTTGAAATCAGACATAAATACATAAAATGCCTAATGTAGAATGTGGTGCATAGTAGGTGCTGAGTCAATAGTTAACGATTTACCATAGTTTCTGTTAGGTCTCTATCATTAGCTGACTTTTTGCTGCATGAGGAGAAAAGGAATTTTATAATACATATTTTTTCCAAATACAACATATAATACTGATACAGTTTAACTGTCTAGACATTTCACAACCTGCTCTTAAGAATATTTTTTCCTTTTTTCTTTTCTTTCTTTCTTTTTTTTTTTTTGACATATTCTCACTTTGGTTGCCCTTGGTAGAGTGCCATGCCTGAAACTCTTGGGCTTGAGGTGATCCTTTTGCCTCAGCCTCCTGAGTAACTGGGACTACAGGTGCCCACCACAACAGCTGGCTATTTTTAGAGACAGGGTCTTGCTCTTGCTCAGGCTGGTCTAGATCTCATGAGCTCAAATAATATGCCAACTTCAACCTCCCAGAGTGCTAAGATTATAGGCATGAGCCACTGCACCTGGCCTAAGAATATTTTTTCAAAAAGGAATTTTTAAACCAGAGCAGCCTCATTCCAAAGTTACTTAATCTCCCTACTTCAGTTTCCTTGTATGTAAAATGGGGAAACCAACCCCTCTACTTTATAGCAGCTTTGTTATGCTCTAATAAAATAATACAAACAAAATGCTTTTAAAACTGTAAGTAGGGCCTGGCACAGTGGTTCATGCCTGTAATAGGAGGCTAAGGTGGGAAAATTGCTTGAGGCTTAGGAGTTCAAGACTAGCTGGGCAATATAGAGTGACTCCCATGCGTGCATGCACATGAACGCATACAGAGAATTAGGCAAGTGTGGCGGCATGTGTCTGTAACCTGTAGTCCTAGCCATTTGAGAGGCTGAGTGGGGAAGACGGCTTGAGGCCAGGAGTTGAAGGCTGCAGTGAGCTACGATTGCTCCACTTCACTCCAGCCTGGGCAATAGAGCAAGGCCCCATCTCTGTAAAAATAATAAAATAAAAAATAAAATAAAACTATAAACAGGCAGCTATTTAAGTTTAATAGTTTAAGCTATTCAGTTTAAAAATTTGCAAATAGGGGTGGCACCTGTGGCTCAAAGGAGTAGGGTGCTGGCCCCATATGCCGGAGGTAGCAGGTTCAAACCCAGCCCCAGGCAAAAAAAAAAAAATATATATATATATATATTTGCATATATATTTGCATATATATGCAAATAGTATTGATATTTATCTTTTTGGCCAAATTTTCCTAATATTCTTTTATTTAATTTTTTTCAGATTAATATGAGGTTATAAACATCTAGTTTACAATGCTTACATTTGTTAGGTAAGGTCCCTGTTGCAGATGTGCCCCTCACCCAGGAGATGTGCCGTATACCCTTACGTTGTGCCCATTAGCTGAGAGCACACCAATCCGTGCCATCCTCCCTTCTTTCCTCACTCTCCTCTCCCTTTTCCCTCTCCCCTCAACTTGAATTAACTTGACTTTTTCTCTTGTGTGGGCATGAATTCCTGAACCTACTGACTTCATATTAGAATGCAGCACATTGGATACTTGCTTTTCCACTCTTGTGATACTTTACTAAGGAGAATGTTTTTCAACTCCCTCCAGGTAAATACAAAAGATGTAAACTCTTCATCTTTTTATGACTGAATAGTATTCCATGATGTACACATGCTATGGCTTGTTAATCCATTCATGGGTTGATGGCACTTGGGGTGTTTCCATATCTTGGCAATCGTAAATTGAGCTGTGATAAACAATCCTTATGACAAAATGATTTTTTTTTCTTCTGGGTAGATGCCTAGTAATGGGATTATGGGAGCAAATTGAAGGTCTACTTTAAGATATTTCTGATTTTTTAAAAGATATCTTCTTTTGTTCCAACTACTGTGAAACACTACTTTTCCCTATAAAAATACACTTGTGCTTAAACTGTATTAATCATGATACTCTATACAATGTATTTCATCTTAGAATTATTATCCTACATACTAATCCAAGAAAAAGAGGATAAGGTGATATAACACTGTGCATTGTATAGTTAGAAGCACCCTATTCATCGTGAACTTACTAAAGGCTCTTAATTGCTGTAATAGAAATTATGAAATATTGCCTATGGGTTTAATACAGTAAATTAATAATTATTGTGGTATCTGTCCTAATCAATAGATTAAAAAAGATGACTGTGTTCACAATAATTTTTCCTACTACTTCCAACATATGATTCAATCTATACAAAAAATATCCTGGCTCGGGGCCTGTGGCTCAAGTAGCTAAGGCGCCAGCCACATACACCTAAGGTAGCAGGTTTGAATCCAGCCCGGGCCCGCCAAACAGCAATAATGGCTGCAACCAAAAAATAGCCAGGCGTTGTGGCGGGCGCCCATGGTCCCAGCTACTTGGGAGGCTGAGACAGGAGACTCGCTTGAGTCCAGGAGTTGGAGGTTGCTGTGAGCAGTGAAGCCATGGCACTCTACCCCAGGTGACAGCTTGAGGCTCTGTCTCAAAAAATATATATATATATATATCCTTCATCTTGGGGATAAAACTATGTCTCCATTTTTGACAAGTGTATTAATTTTTCTAAAAAAGAATAAAATTCAAAATGTTAAGAAAGCTTCTGTTCTTCAGCATTACTATTGTCACACAATGGTTTGTCAGAAGCAGTTCCAGGGCTCTGGGGATCTGCTAAATAGACCACTGTATGTAAATAACGCAAAATGATCCAGGGAGAAGAAAGGTTTGAAGAGCCCTCCAGAAGAGCTGCTGCTGTCTGCCGTGGAGGGGAGAAGGGGACGGAGGAGAAAGAGATGTAACAAAAATATTCAACTTAATCACTCCTGAGAACTGGGGAGCAGGGAACAGACGTGAGATTCGGGTATAGGGGCAGTCACAATCTTCTGTTCCATCAGACGGGGCTCCTCAGGCCCAGAGCAGGCAGGCCCAGGGAGGCAGACCAGGGAGTCCCTGCAGAACTGAACTTCAGTAGGTGGAGTGAAGGGTCTTCTCGGTTGGCTGCAGAAGGGCTGATTCAAAACATGTGGGGGCAGCAAAGAGCTGCTCTGTGGAGCCCACACCGCAGGTGAGCGTGGGAGTCACCTTAGAAAGTCAAGGAGCCACTGGGATCTGCTGGGGGAGAGGAAGTGGGGGTGGGGTGGGGAGACAGACTAAAATGCAGGGCAGGCAGAACCACACAGGTGGCACAGGTTCACCAGGGGGCTGAATCCGTCATTCATCCCATCAGTTTTGTACACATTGCTCTGGGCAATGCACGGTAATCAGTATTGAGGTATAACTGCATCCTTGGGAATTCAAATTTCAAGGGACACAGACAAGCAATTGAAAGTCCTCTACAATGTGACTTGGGATGGAGGGGACTAAGACCTCCATCCCCTAAGAATACTTGACTTGAACCTGCACTAACAAAAGAGGCTTCCTGGAGGAAAAAACCTCAAATCTCACATTGAGTACTTGAGCCAGAGAAAGAAGAGGAAGCAAGGTGAGCATGTTCCAGGCCCCAGGAAGACTAAATCTGGCAAAAGCCAGACAGATTTAGATGCCTGGGAAGGTGCAGCATGAGGCTGGAATGATAAACTCAGGAAAGCCTTGTAAGCCGCACAGTGAGTCTGCATTTTGTCACGAACAGCAAGAAGCTTCGGGGTTTTTAAACAGCAGGACAGTGACATGGTCAGATTTGTGTAGTGGAAAGATAATTCATCTGCTGCATTAAAGACAAATTCCAAGTCACCCAGTCTGCTGGTGCAGCCCAGAAACTGCGTTTTGAAACATCTCCGTAGGGGATTTTAAAGCACAGCTGCATTGGAAACCACTGCTATAGGACAGATGGACCAGTTCAGTGTCAAAAGCACTTGAAACTTTGGCTGTGGTAGCTCCAGATTCTTGACAGGGTTATCTGATTCCCAGGGACTTGCTTGCCCCCAGAGGTTTCTAGATATTCTCCCTGTGTTATCATTCCCTAACCTTTCTGTACAAAAAGATCATGGTCACTTCAGACTAGCAGCAGAGACCAGGAAGTTCCCTGGAAATAGCTGGAAGCGTTCGCCAGTTCTAGGCAAATGAGAGTGAACCAACTGTCTCAGTTTGCCTGGGACTAAGGAGAGCTGAGTTTTATGAAGCTGGACTTCTGAAAACCAAGGCAGACCCAGGCAAACTGGGACAAGTTGGTCACCCTTTAACAAACAAGTCAGAAGGTTTCAAAATGTAGCTTTCTTTAAAGGCAAAATGCCGTTATTGATTATTATATCTGTGATAATTTCAAGTATATTTTAAATGTGTATAGTTTTTCAATGTTTTTTTTTTTTATAAAGCCCCATACTGTGTAGGAAAGAATGCTTAGTTCTGCCCCTGTGACGCAGCTTTTTGCATACTTCTAAAATGGGGATGTATGTAAGCCTGAGGACACAGGCGGGATGACTGAGGCTTGTGGAATGACTGAGACTTTCAGCCTGAAGATAAACACGGTGTATCCTCCTGAAGTACTAAGGCTCCCGGAAGACCCAAGAGTGGGTAGGTGGTAAGTAGTTTAAAACTCTTTGGGGATATTATTACAATTTTAATATTCACCCAAGTATTCAGAACAAAACATGAGGCATTAAAAAAGAAAAACTACTAAAAATAGTTACCCTGGCCAGTTTCAGTGGCTTACGCCTGTAATCCTAACACTCTGGGAAGCTGAGGTGGGAGGATTGCTTAAGCCCAGGGGTTCTAGACCAACCTGAGCAAGAGTGAGATCCCATCTCTACTAAAAATAGAAAAATTAGTTGGATGTGGTGGTGTCTGTAGTCCTAGGTACTCAGGAGGCTGAGGCAGGAGCATCAGTTGAACCCAGGAGTTTGAGGTTGCTTGAACTACGTGAGCTAGGCTGACGTAGAGTGCCAGAGCACTCTAGCCCGGGAAATAGAGTAAGACTCTGTTTAAAAAAAAAAAAAAAGTCAAACCATTTGCTTGTGGCAGACAGCTTGCAGACTCTCGGTGCAACTACGATCACAAGCATGGCAGCCCACTCACCTGGCTGAGAGGAAGCCCTGGCAGTGGGGAGTTTGAGAAGCGGCCTCTCCATAACAACACTACACATGCTCAACAAGGCACTCCTGTCAAGAGCTGCTGACTTTAAATGAGGAATCCATTTCATAGATAAGTCTATTTCTGTGTTTATGGAACAACTAGAACACAGTTCCCAAATACTATCGCTTCTTTGTATTATTTAGGCAACGGCTTAAATGTGGTCCCAGTGAGGAGCCAAAGAGCCCTAGGAATGAATGATGGTCCTGAAACATCAACTCATGCCCATTCTGTGATCGCTTTCCCATTCTGGGAACTTGACCGCTCTGTTATCTATTTGCATAAAGTAATTTATTAATTCACTTGTCTATCTCCTTCTTGAGCTGTGAGCTGCTGTGAGTGCAAGGACTGTGCTGTGTCTCCAGTGCCTAAAAGTGTGCCTGCCATGCAATAGTTACTCTGTAAATATTTATTAAAATAAAGAAAAGTAAAATTAAGTGATAGGAAGTGAGAGAGGCATAAACTGGCACTGAAAATCTCAGAACAACCTTAAATACTTCATCTTGCTCAAAAGATCTAAACAATTACATTTTGTCAGCCTCTTCACTCTTTCATCTGACATCTTTGTCTACAATTTAGGAGTCACTTTGCTCTTCTTAAGTTTATTCCAAAAAGAAAATATGTAAACTGAATAAGGAAAAACAGTACATTCCACCAAAATGTTGCAACAGGAAATGGGCTATCTTTAAATCTCATGCAAACTGAATTATACCAGTTACCCTGGTTAGGTAAATACTAACATTATAAATAGATTGAAAGAAAAATGTTATGTAATTTATAATGTTATTAGCTATTGCTATAGAGATTGAACCCATTTTTTTCTCCTGAATTTTAGAAAGTTAACACAATGAGTAATGCAGCAACATACAAGGAGAACATTCAGACACAGTTAGTTTAAAGAGCCATTGGAGCTAAAAATGTGACTTTATATGGTGAATAGCAGCTTAAAAATCTCTATAGAACTTGTTCATTAAAGACCAGCACTTTGGACTACCATTAAATAAATATTTTATTAAAATATCAGGAGCAAATGCTATTTGTCCTATTGCTTTATTCCTCACTAAGATAGCTGGAATTATTTATTTATTTATTTGAGACAGAGCCTCAAGCTGTTACCCCAGGTAGAGTGCCATGGCATCACAGCTCACAGCAACCTCCAAGTCTTGGGCTCAAGTGATTCTCTTGCCTCCACTTTCCAAGTAGCTGGGACTATAGGCGCCTGCCACAACGCCCAGCTATTTTTTGGTTGCAGCTGTCATTATTGTTTGGTGGGCCCAGGCTGGATTTGAACCCGCCAGCTCAGGTGTATGTGGCTGGCACTTGGCTGCTTGAGCCACAGGCACCGACCCAAGATAGCTTGAATTTTTTAGAGTAAAATTTGCAAAATCTCCATGATGGTTTTTGCAAAGAGAGGAAAATACATACTAAAACTTCATATGGAATCTCAAGTGACCCTGAATAGCTAAAAGAATCTTGAAAAAGAACAAAGTTAGAGCTCTCATGCTTTCTGATTTCAAAACTTACTACAAAGCTATATTAATTAAAATAATATGTACTATCCTGGACAGACATATAGATAAATGGAATAGAATAAAAAGCCCCAATAGTGCACATTTCATTGACCTGCTTTCTCTATATGTGAGCATTGTTATTTCTTATGTGCTATACAAATAGTTGAAGGTTAATTAGCTATACAAATAGTTGAACGTTAATTAGCGGTATCACTACAAATAGTAATGCTGCCAGTCTCCTTCAGACAAGAAACTTTATAGAAAGTGGTTAAATGTATTAGGTAAATACCAGGTCTTTATCTACAAACGATATGACTACTTAGATTTTTTGTTCTGGGAAACCAGGATTTTAAAAGATATGTTTGAGGGGTAGTATAATCCATGTATGACAGTTCAGAGAAGACTTTGGAGTTGATAGCCTGGAATTCTAATGCCAGCTTCAGCAATGCTCTGATTCTCTAAGCTTCAGTTTTTTTCTTGGAGTAAAATGGGCATGAATTCTGCTTGCCATAACTGTCATGACATTGCATATAAAAAGTGCTAAGTAAATAATGGCTGTTATTAACCCTGTAAAAAAAAAGCTCCTAATAAATTCTTGTACATATAGTCAAATGATTTCCCACAAGAATACCAAGACCATTCAATGTTCAACAGGGAAAGGAGAGTCTTCTCAATAAATGGTAATGGGAAAACTGGATAACCACATGCAAAAGAATGAAATTGGACCCTTACAACATACACAAAAACTCACTCAACATCAATAAAAATGGAAGAACCAAAATTATAAAAACCCCTAGAAAAAAAGCACAGGAGAAAAAGCTTTATGATGTTCAATATGGCCATTATTTCTTGGATGTGACACCAAAGCACAGGCAATAAAAGGAAACACCGGTACATAGGACTCTATCAAGCCAAAAAACTTAGAGGCATCAAAGGACACGATCAAAAGAGTGAGAAGTAATCAACAGATGGGAAAAACATCTTCAAATAACATACAAATCAAAACAAGTTTTTCAAATGGGCAAAGGACTTGAACAGATATTTATCCAAAGAAGATACACAAATGGCCAACAAGCACAAGAAAAGATGCTCAGTCTTACAAGTCATTAGGGAAACAAATCAAAACCACAATAATAGACAACTTTACACCCATTAGGAGGGCTGTCATCAAAACAACCAGAAAATGACTGGTGGTGGTGAGGATGGAAAGAAACTGGAACACTTGTGCACAACTGGCAGAAAAGCAAGAAAACAGCATGACAACGTCTCAGAAAGTAGAAATAGATTACTATGTAATCCGGCAATTCCACTTCTGGGTATATAACCAAAACAACTGAAAGCAGGGACTCAAACTGATAATCGCACACCCAGGTTCATAGCAACAGTATTTACAACAGCCAAAAAGCAGAAGGCTGGGAGTGATAGGGATAGTAAGAGGAGTTAAAATATTTTTTTACAGGCAGAAGAAACTCAAGTGTCCATTGACAGATAAATGGATAAACCAAATATTGTATATACATGCAGTGGAATGCTACACAGCATCAAACAGGAAGAAAATTCTGACACATGCTACGACATGAATGAATCTTAAAGACGCTATGCTATCTTAGAGTCCCTTCCAGAAGGACAGATACCATGGGATTCTAATTACATGAAGTACTCAGAGTAGTTAAAGCATAGAGACAGAGACAGAAGCAGGGGACAGTCCAGGAAAGGGGGCTGTTGTCTAAAGAGTACAGAGTTTCCAGTTTAGCAGATGAAAAAATTCTAAAGATGGTGGTGATAAGGGTCATGACAAGATGAATATCCTTAATGCCACTGAACTGTACCCTTACAAATGTTTAAAATGGCCAATTTTATATTGTGTATACTTTGCCACCACTTAAAAAACATATAACTATCTTGTTTGCCTCTCAAAAATTCAAATAATAAAATAAAAATTATCCCCAATCCTACACCTAGAGATTAGCAATTTTTTTGAAAAACCTAAAATTCCATGTAATGAATTATAAAAGTGGAGTTGTATTTTTCCCGTGATTCTTCCTGTTATCTGAATATCGTTGTCATCCGTGGATTTAAATGCATTTTTAGTACGTATGTGGTTTTCTTATTTTTTTCTTTTTTACACTCACCAGCATATTAATAGTATGACAGCTGCTGTGTCCTGGATTAGAAATTAGATAAGGTCACAGGTTCCCCCATGCGGTGCTATGATCCCACAGTGTATAATTTCTTAAATTCCAAAAGACTGCAAGCTTTTTGTTCTGTGCCAATACAGACTTTGGGCAGAGTCCTTAAACTGCCCTCCTCTGTATGTAGTCAGCAGATAGGGTCCAGCTCTCTGTAAACCAGGTGAGAAGTTGAATTCCTTAGAACCCGGGGGAAGTCACCGCTCGGGCACAACCAGATGGCATTTTCTCGCTCTGGTTTTTCCTCCAGCTCAGCAGACGTAACCCTCAAAGTAAATCAGCTAGACGAGACCCAGGACAGACTGAGCGTGCGTGTAGACACAACTTTGCTCGCTAGGTTCTATTTCCTTCACCCCCTTCTTACTTTTTTTCTATGAAGGACCCCTTTTTCGTTAGTCTCTACAAGTTCCTTTCCCAGTTTGAGTGCAACCCTTCTCTGTAATTTCATCTGGAGGCCTGACTGGCCGGGTGGCCTTGCCACAGAGCTATTTGCATTGGGGACCGACTGAGGCTTTTCCTGGGAAAAAACTCATCCCTAAGGAGGAAGGGCACCATTTTGGCTGAAGGACAATGGAGCAGGGTCAGAGGGGAAGGGTGACTCCGAGTGCAGCACAGAGCCTGTCACTCAGGCTCTTGTCCAGCCCACCCTCCTCCACTCAGGCCTGAGTCCCAGGGTGAGGGATGGCCATGAAAGACCCAAATGAAAACTAAAGGAATAGAAAAATTAGAATTCAAAGTGCCGCAGCTTCAGCAGTCAGGGGGACAGTGGGGAGGAGCATCCCGCATCACGCTCTCAGCGTGGACATCAGCCTGAGCAGCCTGCAAGGACACACCCCTGATGTAAACGTGGGGCACAGGTGGGGCTCTGCTTCCGGGGCACCGGCAGGGGCAGCCATCACTATCCATGTGTGCAGGAGGTAAAAAGGGCAAAATGGCAAAATGCCGGCCCAGGGGAGCCTGCGCAACCTGTGTGATTCATTCTCTGAGGTCTGCTAAGCCTTAGGAGGGAAACTGAAAAGAGCTCGGCATTCCCACCGGGCAAGAGAGGGAAAAGCTGCCTTTATAAGCTCCTGGATCTTATCTTCGTCTTCAGAGTGGTGAGGGCTGGGAAATATGGGTAATACTCTATCAAAAAGGGAAACTATTTCAGCCAAACAAAATAAGACTGCATTGTCTAGATAGGACTTATACACGAGGTTTATGTAAATCACATAACACTGAGTTCCTCTAGGTTTACTATATATTTTTTTTACTGAGCAAAAAATATGATTGAACAGAGAAACACATTTCTACAGTAATTGTTAAGAGTTCAATATCTCGCTTTCAATAATGGATAGATAAGTGAGAAAATAAAGGACTTAAATAATACAATAAGCCAACTTGTTCTGACAGACATATACAGACCCCTCTCCCAAACAACAACAAACACATTCTTCTCCGTGTCCCTGGGACATTTTCCAGCATAGACACTATGTTAGGCCATAAATTAAGTCCCAATAGCTTGTTTTGTTCTGTTTTTTGTTTTTTGAACCAGGTTGCATTAATTGCATTTGTTAGGTAAAGTCTCTCTTATAATTGTGTCCCACCCCCAAAAGATGTGTCACACACTGTGACCCCCCCCACCCTCTCCCTCCCTCCTTCCCTCTCTCTGCTACCCACTTCCCCCACCTCCCAGCATCTCCTACCCCAATAACTGTCCTCATATCAGAATAGAGTATATAGGATTCTCACTTCACCATTCTAGTCATGCACGACTAAGACTAATGTGTCCCACTTCCATCCAGCTTAACACACACCACCGCCC
>CAUYTI010007942.1:0-16000 GCA_963575145.1 Galago senegalensis
TAATTTATAGCTTTCATATGAAAGCTATAACCTAATTATAGCCTAAGAATATGGGGAGCGGGGGGGGGGGTGGATGGGTGGAGGGAGGGTGATTGAAGGGATCACCTCTATGGTTTATCATTTTTTTTAAACTTTTGGTTATTTTGCATAATAAGAATGTTATCATAATGCAATAAACATTTGCATGCAAGTTGTCCTATATGGAGGCATGCTTTTATTTCCCCATCTGAATGGAATTCCTTGGTTCTATTTATTTTTTCAAGTTATTTTATTCTCTTTCTCAAAATATTTACAATGTTTATATTTTATTTTCTTCACTGTTTTTAATATTTTAAATGATAGGATCAAGATGGCTTGCTAGACACAGATACTATATTCCTCCTCCACAAACTGGAACAGTAAGCAGATTCTTGTATTTCAACAGATTATCTAGAAGAAATATTCTAGAATTATCCAGGGAAGCAATGAGAAACATCAAAAGTGGCTCAGCAAGGGCATCTTGCTTAGCCAGGGGCTGGCTAAGTTCATGGAAGCAGTGAAAAAGTAAGAGAGAAGCCCCCGGGGCACTGCTCTCCAAGATGAACTTCTACAATCTTGGCTACAAGAGACACCCCTTGCCGTACACACACGTAAGTCTCAGGCCTAACATAGGGAGCTGCTTGGAGATTTTTCAGAGACATTATTCTAGAAAGAGAACTCACAAGGATGCCACAAGCATCTGAGCTGGAGCAACCTGACCAGGTGCCATTGTTAGAGCCTAGAACTCAGGGAGATGTGGCCATGACGGCAGTCACTGAGCAGGTCCCAGGAGGGAGAGAGAGCCCAGGGGCTCTCACACCTCTGGGAATGTCCCCACAGCCCTGCATTGGGCTGCTGTTGAACTGAGACATGAGTCAAAAGCATTTTCCACAGTTTCTTGTCCACTCTTCCTGCCTAGAGGGGACCCCAGCTTTCCCCCTATTTTCTCATTTTGAAAATTTGACACTGTGCTGTGCCCCACCCTTGGGCTGAGTATGCATCTGACTTGGCTGCAGCTCCTGTCTGGTTGGGGAGCAGCAGGAAAGCCAGGTGTTGCAGCATAATCTGGGATGGTATACACTGTCCTGTAACAGCTGCTGTAGGACTGAGTCTCAGGTGAACTGCAGTCCCTGTAGTTGCAAGAGCAGCCTGCCTGACAATGTTACAGGCCCTAAGGCACCATTTTAGGAGTCTGAAGCCAGGCAGCTCCTTGCCCTTGAGTTGAGCTCACACTGGTGTAGTCCCACCAGCTGAGGAAAGAGAGAGATGCCCAAGCTCTATTACGTACAACTAGGGCAACTCCCACTGTCCCGCTGCAAACTTCTGTGAGATAGAGGTGCAAGCAGACAGCTCCACTCTCAGTACTTTGCCATATTTGATTGCTTAGAAGAGACCTTACCCTCTCTGGTCCCAGACCCAAGGAGCTAGTTTGGTAGTTTAAAGCTGGGCAACACCCCATCCTCACACTGATTTCAGGTTAACACAGCCATAGCCCACCCAGAAAAGGAGGGATAGCCCTTCTACCAATTCAAGGACAGTTCCCACTGCCTTGCTAATAAGAACTCCTAAACAGTTCTCCAATAGACTCCTAGAATGATAACTTCAGTTAAGTCTAAGGATACAAAATAAAGGCACACAAATCAGGGCATTTCTCTGCACTAGTAGTAGCCAAACTGAGAATCAATGCAAGAACTCAATACCTTTTATAATATCTGAAAAGAAAAGAAAATACACAGGTATCTACTGAACTAAGGAGGCTAAAAACCTCTCCAAGTAGAACTGATGAAAGAAATTTATGATGACACCCACAAATGGACAAATAGCCCATGCTCATGGGCTGGATAGAATCGATATTGTTAAAATGTCCATACTGACCAAAATGATTTACAGATTCAATGAAATTCCCATCAAAATACCAACATCATTTTTCACAGAATTGAGGGATGGAATCCTACATTTAATATGAGAGAAAGTGCTTGAATAGCCAAATCACTCCTAAGCAGAAAGAGCAAATAGAGAGGCAGCAAGCTACTTTACTTCAAATTATACTGTAAGGTTATCGTAACCAGAACAGTATGCTAGTGGCATTGAAGTGGACACATCCATCTATTATAGAACAAAATAGAGAACCTAGAAAACAAAGTACACACCTACAACTGACTGATATTTGACAAATTGCATAAAAACACACTGGGAAAGAACGTCCTAGTCAACAAATGGTGGTGGGAAAACTTTAGAGTCACATGTAGAAGAATGAAACCTCTCCCTTATTTATTTATTTGTTTATTTATTTATTTATGAGACTCTGTTGCCCTCGGTAGAGTGTCGTGGCCTCATAGCTCACAGCCAGCTCCAGCTCTTGGGCTTAGGTGATTCTCTTTCCTCAGCCTCCTGAGTAGCTGGGACTACAGGCACTCACCACAGCGTTGGCTATTTTTTGTTGCAGTTTGATGGGGGCTGGGTTCAAACCCGCCACCCTTGGTATATGGGGCCGGCACCCTACACACTGAACCACAGGCACCGCCTGAAACCTCTCTTTTTACCACAGCAACAGAATTAACTCAAGATGGATTAAAGACTTAAATGTAAAACCTTAGAGTATAATAATTCTATAAAAAAAACTTGAGAAAAACTCATCCGGATGAGTTGGCCAAGAAATATGACAAAAAGAAAAATAACTAAGTTGAACTTAATTAAATCAAAACGTTTCTGCACAGCAAGGGAAATAATCAACAGAGGAAATGTCTAATCTATAAAATTGGAGAAAATATTTGCAAAGTATACTTCTAATAAAGGACTAATATCTGGAATCTATAAGGTACTCCAACAAAGCAGCAAGGGAATTCAATAAACACATTAAAAAGTGGGCAAAAGACATGAACAAACATTTTTCTAAAGAAGATAAACAAATGACCAATAAACACATCAAAAATGCTCAATATCAGTCATCATCAGGGAAATGCACGTTATTAGAAAATGAGGCAGCACCTCACAGTTCGCCAGTGTTACAACATCAGAAAGCAAAAGATGTTGGCATCCATGTGATGACTAGCGGATGCTTATGCGCTGCTGGTGGGAATGTGCATTCTCTATGGAATACGTATGGTGTGGAGATTCCTCAAAAAGCTAATAGTAGATCTAACATTCATTTCAGTGATCCCCCTACTTTGTATCTATCCAAAAGGAAAAGAAGTCATTATGTCAGAAAGATACCTGCATTAGTGTGTTTATTTCAACACAATTACAAAAATATGGAATCAACCTAAGTGCCCATCAGCTAAAGAGTGGATAAAGAAAATATGGTCCCGAAAGAAAAGAGGATGAAATAACACCTTTCACAGCGATTTAGATTCAACTTGAAACCATCGTCCTAAGTGACAGTGAAGAGTCTCAGGAATGGAAAAACAGACACCACCTGTTCTCACTGGTAAGTGGAAGATAAATGGTGGACACACAGGGTCACACCAAGGGTTTAATAGACTTTGGAGACTCAGAAGTGGGAGGATGAGGTGGGACTAAAAACTCACAATTACTTAATGGGGTATAATGTATAATATTTGGGTGATGAATACACTGAAAAATCTAACTTCATGCTATTCAATTTGTCTATGCATAGAAAAAAATGACCTGTACGCTTCAAAGCAACTAAAATAAAAATTAATAAAAGTATGCCAAGTAAGATAAGCCATTCACCAAAGACCTCATAATATAGGACTTTATTTATAAGAATATTACAGAATGTATTAATTCTATTTATATGAAATTAAATGTGACATAGATATGAAATTCCACAATCCAAACAAACAGTAAATAAATGCTTGTAGATGAAAAGAAAATCCTAGACATGATAGAATTCATTTTGGAAAAATGTTCCAAAATTAGATTGTAATAATAGTTGCATGACTTTGTGAATGTCAAAAAATTTAATTGTACACTTTAATTAGGTAAATTATTCATTAATCATACCTTTGAGAAACTTTTATAAAAATAATTAACTGTTTACACAAAAATAGACCATTAAACAATATATTGTGGGATTATAGCATGTGAAAACAGAAGGTAGGAAATTAGAAATCAAAGTGTATTATTACAATATTTTTATTCTGTATGTAAAATGATTTAATTCATTTGACATTTTGAAAACTAAAACTTCACAGTATAAAACCTAAAGCAACAATTAAAATTTTAAAAGAAACTGTTATAGCTTATAAATTAATAAAAGAGACAATATAGAATGAGTAAAAATACTCAATAAATCCAAGGATATTCAGAATAAAAGGATAACCTTCCCCCAAATATGGCATAAATAGAAAAAAAATAGGAAAATAATAGATTTAAACATAACAGTACATTATTACTTTAAATGCATATCGTTTAAACACTACAATTAAAAGATAGATTTTTGATTGGATAATCCTACCTTCACAAAATTGATTTTAAATATAAAGGTTAAAACTGAAAGGATAGGAAAAGTTATGTCATACTAACACTAGTAAAAAGAAATGTCCATAAAAATGTTAAAACAAAGTAGATTTCAGAACAAAGAAAATTACCACGGGACAATTAATCAGTAGGATACAACAACTCTAAACATTTATGTACCTATTAAGAGAGCCGTAAAATACATGAAGAATGATTTGATAAGAATGGAAGATATTTAAATATTTCTACTGTTATAGTTGAAGATTTTAATCTCCCTTTCTGTTTTGATAATTGATATAACACACACAAACAAATCCAGCAAGGTGCAGAGGTCTTGAGTCCCACTAGCAATCCAGTTGACCTGATTCACTTTAACAGAACACTGGATTTACCAATAGCAACTTCATACCTATTTTTCTTAGAGGTATTAGAACATTACAGAACATTAGCAAACCATTTTCTGGGTCATAAAATATGGCACATTACATTTAAATAGCTTCAAGTCATACAGAGTATATTCTCAGATCATAAGAGAATTAAATTACAATCAATAACAGACAGCTTTCTAGAAAATTCCCCCAAATTTGGAAACTAACTAATATACTCCTAAATAATCCATTAAAGAAGATCTAAGAAGAACCAAGAGGAAAATAGAATTTTTGTAACTGACTGGAAATGGACACCATGAGATAAGAATCTCAAGACATATTAATTATCTCATATTAAACATATCAATATATTAAACATATTAAAGGGATGGAATTACCTCAAAGATAAATAAGAAAATATTGGGATACATAAGAGTGTAAAGTTCCCAGTCCGAGTTATATTTATATACCTATCTTTCCACTGTTAGACCGATATATAGAAAATAGGTAGGCACTTTCATACGGACAGTAGAAAGAAATATAACTTCTTTAGTAGAGGCAAAACTAACGTTTCTTTGTTTACATTTTTATATAGAAGTGAAAAAAAGAAAAAAAAAAAAAGAAGTGAACATTACTTCACTGTTTCCGTGTGTGGTATTTTATTACTTCAGAACTCAACAGTTTACATGTAATTTCTTAATTTCAACTTTCACTGAATTTATCTTTATATCCTTTTTTTTAGAAGAAAGATAAAATATAAGGTATTTATCTAAAGTAGTAAGAATTTAAAATGACATATTATTTGCCATTCTAAATCAATGTAAATGCTGATATAAAGTTCCTTCCCAAAGA
This sequence comes from Galago senegalensis, assembly GCA_963575145.1. Classification (NCBI taxonomy): domain Eukaryota; kingdom Metazoa; phylum Chordata; class Mammalia; order Primates; family Galagidae; genus Galago; species Galago senegalensis. Next base: position 5,661 of record CAUYTI010007942.1, read on the forward strand.
AAAGAGCGTCCCAAATGAGTTTAGGTACAAACTCTGTCCAAAAATATTTTTAATATCATTTTTAGTAAATGTGTACATGAAAATGGAGTAATCCTAGCAGTCTGGGAGGCCCAAGCAGGTGGATTGCCTGAGCTCGCAGATTTGAGACCAGCCTGAGCAAGAATGAGGCCGCCCCCATCTCCAAAAATTAGCTGGGCATCATGGCAGGGACCTATAGTCCCAGCTACCTGAGAGGCTGAGGCCAGAGAATTGCTTGAGCTGAGGAGTTTGAGGTTGCCGTGAGCTAAAATGCCATGGCACTCTACTGAGGGAGACAAAGTGAGACTCTGTCTCAAAAAATAAAAAACAAATTGATGGATTATAAATAAAAATTGTGTGTGCCCTAACCCATAGGTGTGGTTTTCTCTAGCATGTAATTCATGGTATGTATGCACCACAGGATTTTATTAAGAATTTGAAAATTATACAATAAAAACTGCCATTCTTTGATGCCCTGTGAGGGTACCAAGGTAGTGCTGTAGCATTTGACAGTCACATCCCCTCCCTACATGACAGCTTTGAACTTGACAGCATGTGCTCATACACTGAGAAAACGAAGGTGCAGATGGAGAATACACTTCAGACATTATTCTCCTACCAGTCATCCCCTCTCACTTCATCAGCTCTCCCTGCTTTTTTTTTCAAAATTTATTGCTCCCCTGCACTAATTAATGACCCACTTAACCATGTTCCAGAACAGAATGTTCTCTCCCAATCTACTTGAAAGTGTTTTACACTCAAGTAGAAATGTTTTCAAAAGTGCCTCCAAGTAAACAGCTGGGATCTGGTAAACCTTGGCTCAGAATCTGTTACACCACGCTGCATTTTGATATTGTAATCAATAGTAATATGTCCTTAGCATTCTTTTGCTTTATTAAAAATTAGTGTTGAACTTTAAAACAAAATATGTTAGGGAGGTATTTTATATATTAAACACAAAATCTGAAATACATAGCAAGATGAATTTTATAATAATCACGCCCACTTATCTGATAACCTGATTCAAAAAAGAATATCGCCAAGACCAGGTGTTCTCAAACTACAGCCCATGGGCCACATGTAGCCCGTTGAGGACATTTATCCAGCCCACCGGGTGTTTTTGCAGTCACTGCCTGTCCTGCTGAGCAGCCGACTCATCCTGGGGCCAGCAGTCCAGCCCTCCAACGGTCTGAGGACTGTGAAAGGGCCCCCTGTTTGAAAAGTTGAGGACCCCTGGCCAAGACCCTAGGAATCTCTTCACATGCTCCATCTCAGGTACATTCTGCCTGCCCAGAGGTAAACATTAAACAGACTTTTATAATGAGAAATTAATTTTCAGATTTTGTGTCAAGAGACTCGTATGGATTATACCCTTTACTAATTAGCACATGGTTCCCATTCACAGGTACTGATGACATAAACATTTCATTGCCTTCCTCATATTCTCCTGTGTCAGAAATGACCAGCTGACCATCAGATTTGTGTGACTGCCTTTCACATTACACAGGCAGAATTATTGCTCAGAAGCAGCTGTCTGGCTAAGGACTGTGTTGTCCAGTCCTTGTTGTGCATAAGTGGACCCCTACAAGTTTTCACAAATGTTATGTAAATAAAAGTGCTATTCATGACATTTTTGGCTGAAGTGATGTCAACAAGTTAAGCTTTTTGCACAATATTTTCTCTCATCTCCCCACTGGACACTGTCTTCTGAGGTAGCTTTGAGGACACAGACAACAGATGAAAGCCGGCTGGACACCTGCCTCACCTCTTAGAAAGGAGCTTCTGCCGACAGGGAGCACCTTTCTGGACCTGGAGAGTGAAGAAGAAACATGTATGCATTCCAACCATCGCCTGCCTGTGGCTCTGTCTGGCACAGCAGCCGGTGTTGGTTAATTAATGCGCATCCCCTTCCTCTCCAATAAAAAATAATTTTGACTACAAAGGCCCTGTGCATATTAATCAAGGCAAATTGATATGTAGAGGAAAGTAGGTAGTGACTATCTTAAACCTATGATTAGAAGATTACAAGCTTTGCTTTTACCAGCCAACAAATTTGGGGAAGAAAGGCTGAAGCAGTTAGTTTCCCAAGGCTATTTGGCCCTTGAGGTGGAAAACGGGGATTCAACCAACCAACTGCACATCCTCTTGCCCACAGTGCAGTCCATTTACCATGACTTTGCGATTTTTGGAAGAGCTCATCTTCATAGAGAGGGATAGAGACCTAAAACATTGTCTACGGATTTAAACTGGCAGCTCAGATGACGGCACTTTATTTCTCTTTTAATTTAACCACATATAGAAAAGGCTTAGGTTATCTTTATCAACATTCTCTGCTTCCAAAGCACAGCTTTGTTTTATCATTTGAAAGATGTTTTGAAGAACAGGTAACCAATAATACATTTCCAAATCATTATAACTATAACTGTTATTCAAGTTGGCAATGCAGGGTGACTCACATATTTCCTACGGCACTTTACCACCTGGAAAGTTTTGACTAACATTCACATCTAGGATGGAAAATGCGTCTTAGTACTTTTTTGGGGGAAAAAGTAGTATGGTTTATGTGAAGGTGAATTTGAACCATGGCTCATCCACAGGGAGTGGTAGAAGGAAGCAGACGTGCCCTTGGTAGGAGAGCAGTAAGATAGCTTGTAATTTGTGTGCCAAATGGGGTTAAGTCCTTGACATTTCCAGCTAATTAAAAAACTACTAATGCAACTAAAAAGGACAATGTTACGAATGGGTATAGATCAGTTAACAAATAGTAAAATAACTTCACCTTTTACCCCTAGCTGACCAACTTTGATCTCTCTTTCAAATTAATACATAAGGAATGGATATAAGTAAGGTGGGTATTTTACGCAAAAAAAAGTTCCTATAAGTTATTATTATACACTTTAAAATGTTACAGAGAGCAAGAACCAGGATCAGGTAAGATTTATGTGGAACACTCCTCACTCTTGACCCATAATTACACAGCAAGTATTTGAATTGAACTAATGCTATTTATATACTGTATTATAATGCCATTTGTTATTGAAATACCACATTTAAATACTGTTTGAAATTGACAATAGAACTAATGGCACATTCATTTTAAAAATATTTGATAACAGAAAATTTTAAACACAGCCAAGAGTACGGAGACACCGGAACAAACCTGTGCTTGTTGTCATGCCCAATTCCAGGTATTATTAATTCTTACCAATCATGTTTCATTTCTCTCTCTCTAAACTTGTATGAGTGTGAACACACACAACTGTATATCTACAAACAATATGTAGGTATGTATGTATACATATATGTGCAAATATATGTGAATGTGCCTGTTTGTGCAAATACATCTACACATAAATGTGTGTGTACATGATGCAGTGTACTTGCATGTACATCTAGATATTCCTGTATGTATGATTTATATATCAGAGTGCCTCTGTAAACCTTGACGAAATAGCACTCATTGCTCAATATCATTAAAGTCAGTTTCCAATGTTTCTTTTTGCCTTGAATCTATCTTTTTACTGTTCCTTTACTGTTGTTTATAGTAGGACGTAAAGAGCTTGCACTGGCTGTATTTACTATTAATGCCTCATTTATTATCTGGCACTCCCATTTGACTTTTTTACTCTAAGCCTTTTCAGTGAGCAGACAGAAAATATGTAGTATTTAAAGGAAAAGAGAAAGTTCACATTGATATCCCAGTTCAAATCTAAGATTGAAGGTTGCAGACTCTCTCTTAATACCTCTGATTTAACACTTCCTCTTCTTTTACATGGATGACTCTGGCTTTGCACTGAGTGTCTTCTTGGCGAAGACCTGTCTGTTCATTATCAATAACCCCCCTGGACCCCTCTGCTCTCCCTTTCTTTGCTTGTCTTGTACACATCTGATTAAGGGTGAAGTTTGGCAGGAAAGGTACAGTAGTTGGCTTTTGTGGGAAAACTCTGCGTTCAGAACAGCTAAGCAGTGTAAGTTGGTGATGAGGATTCTTTTTTTAAGAGCTATATTGAGATATAATTCACATAACATAGGGCTCACACACTGTGTTTAAAGTATGCAATTCAATGAGTTTTAGTGTATTTACAGATGTGTGCAATGATTAACATTCTCAATTTTAGAACATTTTCACTCATTTTCATTGCCTGTGAAAGGAGCCTCATAAAGTTTAATTTTCCCCATCCATCTCCCATACCTAATCGACAAATAATATACTTTCTGTTTTATAGATTTTCCTATTTTTGCCTTCCAAACGAACAGGATCATATGAAGTCTTTTGTGCCTGGTTTATTTGAGTTAGCATAATATTTCAAAGTTTATCAACATTGTAGAATATATCAGTACTTTTTTATTTTTATGGCCAAGTAATATTCCATTGTATAGATATGTAGCAGTTTGTTTATCCAGTCATCTGATGATATTTGAGTTTTGGCTATCATAATCATGTTGTTACAAATATAAATATACAAGTTTTTATACAACCACATGTTATATAACCATGGGTTATATAATTAGGAGTAGAATTACTGGACATGGTAACTTTGTATTTAATCATTCGAGAAACTGCCAAACTGTTTTCCAAAAAGCTGCACCAGTTTATATTTATATTAACAGTGCATGAGGGTTTCAATTTTCTATATCCTCATCAATGCTTGTTACCTGAAGTTTTGATTCCTGAAATTCTAGTGTGTATGAAGGGGTATCACATTATCGTTTTGATTTACGTTTCATAATGACTAATGATGTCAAATATCTTTTCTTGTGTCTGTTGACCATGTTTGTATCATCCTTTGATAAATTTTTATTTTTGCTCTTTGCCCATGATTTAATGGGATCATTTTTCTTGTGTTGAGTTGCATGAGTTATTTATATAATAGAGACACAAGTACTTTTTCAGATGGTTTGTATATAGTTTCTCTCATTTTGTTTGTTACCTTTTCACTTTTGATGGAATTTATTTTTCTAATTCCCACATATTTGTGAATTTTCCAATTCCCTTCTGTTATTGATATACTGTGGCTAAAGGATATATACTGCATGATTTCAACTCCTTTGAATTTGTTGAGATCTCTGTTCTGCTTTGGTGTGGAAGGTTCTGTCAATTACGTCTGGTTAGTCTGCACCCTTGGGCAGGCTTTCTATGTCCTTGAAGGCTCTGTGGATTAGGTCTGGTTAGTTTACACTGCTGGGCAGGTTTCTACGTCCTTGAAGGCTCTGTAGATTAGATCTGATTAGTTTACTCTGATATGTAGGTTTCTATGTCCTTGAAGGCTCAATTAGGTCTGGCTAGTTTACACTGCTGTGTAGGTTTCCATGTCGTTGAAGGCTCTGTGGATTAGGTCTGGCTAGTTTACACTGATCTGTAGGTTTCTATGCCCTTGTTGATCTTGCTCCTCAGTTGTTTTGTTCTTTCCAGTATTGATAGTGGGGTATTGAAGTTGCCAACTATTAATAAAGAAGTGTCTAATTTCTCTTTAATTTTGTCCCTTTTGTTTCATTTTTAAGGGGCTCTGTGTTAATGTATATATATTTATAATTGTTATATCTGCCTCTTTGGCTGACTCTTTTATCATACAGTAGAACCTCTATAACTTAACCACCCAAGGGACTGTAACAAACTAGCCAATATAGGATACTACGCCTACTGTACTGATGTATGCATGTACTTTACTTTCTTGTACTGCTCTTATTAGATAATATCATATGAAATTATGCATAATCAAAACACAATAAAGTCATACATAAAATATCATTCCAAATCCATATATTGACTATTTTCTCACAGTTTAATCATTCTTTCTGAAAAAACAAAAAAAAAGAAGAGGTAATCTTGGTTTGTGTCTTATTCTTTTTACAAACATGAGTGGAGAAAGCACTCTCAATGCTGGTTCAGCATATCTCACCACTCAGCATATCTGGGCATTTTTCCACGGCAAAAGACGACAACTGCACTATCAGAGTTCCGACATCCTCTTATTTTAAAGCCTCTCTAATTTCTTTGTCATCCTCACCTGCTTCCTCCACTTTATCAGATGCTTCATGCACTTTGAGGGTGGTCTGTACTTTGGTCAATATTGCTTGGGAAATAGCTCTGTGTCCAGTTTATTACAGGTTTCCTCCAATAATCCATTGGAAGAAAACCTTCAAAATCTATTCCTTCAAATTCTGCCATGGGAGATGGACTGTCCAAAGGGGCCAAAACATCATGCTCTTGGGTTCTGACAAATCCAGTTTTTTTAAACACTTCTGTATTAGTTCCAGTTGGACCTCAGTCTACGCAGAACTGATCCAGAGAGAGCATCTAGAGAGTTAGCTGATGGGATGGAGACAGTTGCTTCCACAGGCAGATCACAGGTTCATGTCTTCTAATGACCCACTGCAGAAATTGGGCTTGATGTTGCATTTTAAATAGTTTGCTGATGCCTTGGTCAAGAGGCTGGATTTTTGAGGTTGTATTTGGAGCCAGAAATTTCAGTGTCGCGTTTGTGAGATGACTCACTTGCGGGTGGCCAGGCCAGTTGTCCACTGTCAGTAGAATGGACTCTTTCTTCTTTTTCATTTCTCAGGTGACACCCCCGCCCTCCACACACACACACACTTCAGTGAGGGCACCAGTCAACCATGTGTATCTGTTCAGTCTCCAAGTAACAGGCAGGTCTTTGAATGTCACGACTTTGCCGATTTACCAGTCACAGGGCTTTAGTTTCTCTCAGACTGTTTAGCCTTCTTTGGAAAGTTTTTGCTCTTATATTTGTCATCCTTTACGATGAAGCCTCATCAGGCATCACCTTGCAGAAGAGTCTGAACTCATCAGTGTTGATGTTGTCATCTTTCAAGCCTCTGGAGAAGTCTGAGAACTTTTTGATAAATTCTCCTGGAAATTTTTTGGATTCACCACACAAGATTTTCTGGGAGATCTGTATCACAGTTTAAACTTCTTGAGCCATCCACTGGAGGCTTAGAAATCTGCCACCCTGAACTCCTGTGCAAATTTCTTATCAACTTCTTCCATCATTGGCCTAGAGCTTCCAGTGTTAACCGTCCTCATTTGTTTGAACCAGCCCAATGTTGCTATCTTGACTTCATTGAGGGCCATTTTACTCCTTTTCTGCTGTCAGTCTCTGATTCCTCAGCATATCTCTCCAAGTACTCATGTTTACATTTTTGGATGTTGCTAACCGTGGTCTTGCTAACACCAAAATATTCCTCCAACTTTCTTTGGTGTTTGCTTTCCATAAAATGTACATCAACCATTTTCTACAATGTCATCTCTTTGAGTTCTTTCCTTTGGGGCATCATGTCTCATTTAACTGCAAAATTTTTCAGTCATTGTAGGACATATATACAATTCAGACCATTCCTTCATGTTGAAAAAAGTCTTCTGCAACACAGAAGATAAACAGTAGGATGTTAGAGCTAATTCAACATGTGGAAATAATAGAACATTACAGAAACTTACTAAGAAAACATAATACAGCTCAGAGGCAAAACCTACATTTACCTTTTGGTGAATAGGGGACTCCACTGATCAAGTTATAGTGGGTAAATTAATATTTTTGTGCAGTCCAAGTGATGAAGATATACCTTACAGAGGTGGTCAGTACAGAGAGGTCAGTCTTCTACTGAGTACCTGTGGTGTATGTCAGGTCTATGATAATTAGGTCAACTTAAGGCGGTGGTCAATGTAGGGAGGTGGTCAATTATGGAGGTTCTGATGTGTATATGTTTTTTTCTTTAGAATTTATTATCTTTAAAATCTTATTTGTGTGACCATTTTTAGCATAAGTGTTCTAGTTAATCTATATTTATTGTCTGAACAATATATCTTTTCCCATTTTTTACTTTCTTTCTCCTTACATTTTAATTAAATCATATTTAAAGAGTATATCATATTTAAGGATATATAAATATCCTTAATCCTATATAATGTTCCTACTCTTTAATTTAGCTTTGTCTTATATTTAGTTCTAAGAAAAATGTTTCTCTGTAGTTTTAATTTTCTTTAGTTTTATAAAAGTTTCAGATAGAGTTTATATTTTACTAGGATTTATGTATTCATTCATATTAGTGCCAGCATTTATTATTAACCCTGTTGTTCGTTCCTTTAGTATATCAGGATATACTAAAATGTGAATAGAGCACTATCTTTCCTTTATACTGTCAGTGTAGTTTGCTTTCCAGTTATTGCTAGTTCAAATGTACTATATGTGTACATGTATACAATGTATACAGCTGTGTTTCTACAAGAGAAATTTTGAATACCTATACTAAGAATGGGGTTTCCATTCCAAAGTATATATAAATTTTCAACATCAAAATAATGCCAAATTCTATTCCAAAGTTATCGTACTGAATTGCAGTCCTAACAATAATTTATAAGAGCTTCTGTTGATTCACATTTTGATCTTGTTTATCACGTTTACCATTATACAGCCATGAGTAGGCATGTTGGTCATATTTCATTTAGTCCTGTTCATATCTCCATCATCTTGAGATGAAAAATCCCCTGACTCATGTCCTTCGACATCACTATTCCTCATGCTCCTTGGTAACCACCTGGGAGTCTAGTTTTGTATTTTCATCTTCCTAGTATGGCCTGGCTTTTACTTTCTTCAGAGTCTTCACAAGTTTCACATCCAAATGTAAAGATAATTTTACCCAAGAACAAAACACTACACAAAATAATAATGAAGGAATTACCACAACGAGCTCCCAACACACAGTCGCGCAGCTGCACTACACAGACTGCCACAGAGTTGAACCACATCACACAGAACCATGTGGCTTTTTAGCTAAAGAGCTGAAACACTGATTGTTTGAGGAAAATCCTGAGACAGTGTAGAAAACTGCCCTGTAAATTGAGGTAGTTTTGAGGGACCAACGAATGACTCAGACACTTCCAGGTGGTGAATTAGAGGTGTGTGTTAGAGGTCACTCACACAGGGTGCTTGCTCCTGGGGAGCAGGGACGTGGAATGGTGTGGCCATGATGCAAAACAGTACATTTCCTCAAAAAATTAGACAAAGGAATCATATAATCCAGCAGCTCCACTTTGGGGTATGCACATAAATCCAACAGAATTGAAAAGCAGAGTGTCAAGGAGATTCATCCACACTCACCTTCACAGCAGCGTCCTTTGCAGTAGTGAAAAGATGGGAGCCCTCCAAGTGTCTCTGAACAAATAAGTAGATAAATAAAATGTGGTGTATATGTACAGTAAAATATTATTCAGGCTCAAAAAGGAAAGACATTGTAATGCTTCCTACAATGTAGATGAATTTGAGGAAATTATGCCAAGTTAAATAAGGAAGTCCCAAAGACAGGCAAATACTATATGAATCTGCTTATCTGAGGTATGCAGAAGAGTCAAGTTCATAGAAATATGAAGTAGAACCTTGAGACAGGAGCAGGGGAAGTGGAGAGTGTGTTTAACTAGTGCAGAGCGTGACCCTTGCAAGATGAAAAATGTCTGGAAATGTGTTGCACAACAACGTGAATATACTTAACATGACAATAACACGTATAACAATTTAATAACATGTAATATTAAAACTGGTTAAGAAAATAAACTATGTTATGTATACTTTAGTACAATTTGTTTGTTTACAATGTCAGGTTTTAAAAAGTCTATCCTTTAAAAAGGACACAGCAGAAAGAATAAGACGAGGTGATATGTGGGGAGAACAAAGAGGAAGAGTAAAAATATTGGATGAAAACAGGAAAGCTCTTGGTAAGGAAGGTACTGAGGTGTGCCCAGAGCCTGTGAGCACCAGGCAAAGGAGACAGGAAAGGATTCTGGCCTCAGAGATCCAGAGTAGAACTGGGCAAACTATTCTTAGTTAGTGTTGGCATAGATGTCTACGTCTTTGAAGTTCATATTTACTCTCAACCCTTATTGTGTAAGACTGTCACTGATTTGTGAGCTCCAAACATTTAGGGCTTGATTTTTTGGTTTTGGTCTAAAGTTATATCACCTGGCTGAATTTTTTGTGTTCAATTAGGTGTAGATTTGTTTTAGAGAAATAAAGTTAGTTTAAATTGAGGGCCCAAAGATTTCTTAACATTAAGAGCCAAAAATAAAATTTTGTGTAAAACAATCAAAACTATTTCCCTTTGTTACAATATTTACATTTTTCTGTACACTTTGTTCCTTTAGTCAGTTTGTGTGCTGTTAGCTAATTTGTGTATTTTTTTTTTTTTTGAGACAGAGCCTCAAGCTGTCCCCCTGGGTAGAGTGCCGTGGCATTACAGCTCACAGCAACCTCCAACTCCTGGGCTCAAGCGAGTCTCTTGCCTCCACCTCCCAAGTAGCTGGGACCACAGGC